>BLKR01003293.1:0-152127 GCA_011170035.1 Teleogryllus occipitalis
TTGATGCAAGTCCTGCTGAGCATAATGTAAACAGTGGCATTATGTCAACATTATTATGCTAATGACATAATGTTTTACATTCAATAGTATCTTAGACGTGTACTGATTAAGATAATACAGAATTTGCAATATTTTCACTTTTCAATATTATACTGCAGAAACCTTGTAAAAATCTATATTGCAGTAATCTTCCCCAAATAAAATTATTATATTCCACAAAATTACATCGGAATGTTACAGTCTATAACAGCAAACATGTTTCAAAAATATTTCTTCATTGTCAATGCTTCCAGTCAGAAATTAAAAAGAAATATAGGATAAATAACATGAACCTTGTGCAAAGAGAATAAAAACATGAAATAGCGAAATAGCGAACATGTGCATAGAGAATAAAAACATGAATACAACATGCTTATCCCCTATTTACTATTCGAGTAACCTTCGTCTGTCCGTCCATCCGTGCGTTCGTTGGCACTCACGGCAAGCTACGGTGCTGCCGAAATATCTGTCGCTCACTACCGGACGACTGCGAGTAAAATCGTCCGACGTATTTCATCCCAAACGCACCCGTATGGTGCACTCGAAATCGGCCGAATATCACTATAGTTCTGACCGGTACCTCAGTGCATCAACTGACGTCACTGACCGGGAGGTCCTAGGTTCGAGTCCTAACGGCGGCAGGATTTTCGACACGGCTAGCTTTTCAGCTAGATCGAATTCAGTCGCTGTCTGGAGGAGAATTCTAGCGGCCAGCTGCTCTGATCGGTAGTTTTCAGTGGTTTCTCTGATCAACACCAGGCGAATGCCGAAGCAGTACCCTAACAAACGGACCACGGGCCGCGCGCGATCTGTCCTTCCTCTTCCTTGTCCCATCCCCTCCCCTTACACACACACACACACACACACACACACACACACACACACACACACACTTACACTAACATGCACTACACTACCACATATTCCGAAAGACCGGTCGGGAGGTTAGAACGTGTCCCGGCTGGGGCGGTGCCCCGCTGGTGGGAGAGTCCTGGTTAGGGGGAAACCCCACTAGCCGACGGTAGGTCGGCGCCGGATCTCGCCATCCAGGGAGGTAAGATCACCGCCATCTCCCGAGAAAAAACATGCACTACTAACGGGACTAATGACCAAAGCAGTTGACGCGCCCGGAAACACGAAAAAATTAATCACTATAGTTCTGCAGTTCTTTGTTTGAGACATTTGCAAGAGGCACGCTCAAGACTATCTATATGTGTTGGAAGTTGCCTTGATATTACAGATGGTGTTGACTCTCCAACTGATTTTGGATGAATGAAACGACGAAATCAAACGAACAAAAACAAATTGAACAAACCTTCGTCCGACAGCCGATGTTTCCGGACGCCATCGGAAGAGGACGTTCGTGTTCAATATAACCACTTCCAGTTACTAGCACATATTTGATGGAATCGGACATATCTGACAGAAACGTCCGACGTTGGCCGACCAAAAGTTTGACCACAATCGTTTACACTGTGACCGTCGCCTTAGGTCCCTTCCCATTCACCAATCGAGACAAAAGAGTTGTCATTTGACGCTTCTTGGTTTTCTCGTGGGGAGCTGATGATTTGTTTTCGGATCTGGTCACATTATAATATTTTTTTTAAAACCTCTTTCTGTGTTTTTAGCGTTGCGATCTAGCGGTTGCCGCTAGACGTAATTATTCTGTAACTTACATTTCACGCGCCAAGTGAATCAATGTTGTCGCGATGTGTGCTATAATTTGATATCATGAATGGTATATACTTCTTTTCCTTACGATCACTGGAGTCAAATTATCTTTTAACGTAACATTTAACATTTATTCAATGTAAATATTATAACGTGTAAATGTTGAAAGACATTAAATAAAAGTTAATAAAGTTCCGTCCGATTGATCGGATGCATGTAGCAATTTATTACGTTGGTGTGCTTCTATAACAAACAGTCGAAATGTCCACTCAATAGTTGTAGTGTAGTATGCAACTTGTCGTTGATTCAGAAATATATTCCTTGCCTTTAATGCCTTAAAATAACGAAGAAGCTCAATTGGTATGTTTCATCAAAACGATATGGACCTTTAAAAGCAGGTCTCTGCTCAAGACTAAACGAGAGCTTCATTTTGGCTACCGTATTAGAGGCAAAAAAGTAAATCTACATGAAAGATGCCCGTGATATATTATTAAATGGCGAATAAATTACGGCACTGCCATGCCATTACATCGCTGTAGGCACAAAGAGCATCTTACTTTAAAGGGACAATTACAAATGCAATCAGCAGAATATATTAAGGTAAGAGAAACCGGCCATACATTGTATGTCACATCGATGTGTTCGCAATAGAAAATTGCATGGAAATCTTGAACAATGATTTCGGAAATGAACATGACAACTGAATAAGCAACAAAGCATCTGAATATTGTAATGGTTCAAACAGTGCGATGACACACGCTACGCATGTTTACATTTTCCTTCTCTATATAAAAAATCATATTGTATTCAAACACAGGGAATACATTTTCAATAAACGGCTTTGTGAACGAAGTTCATTGTTAGTATTCCGTACTCGCCGCAGAACGAGCACAAGGTATTGTTAAACGTGCATCCATCGGCAACACCTGACGGAAACAATAGAAATCAGATGAGTGTATTCATCTAAACATTTGCCTTTTCGAATATTCATTTCGGAATGTAATAAAATGTAAGGAGTGAATCAAACTAAGTATTTGTGATATGAATCCTGAAATTAGATTGAAATATTAAAATACAGCGTGGCTGAGAATAACGCCATGAAGTAAATAATTAAGTATATAAGAAATATTCTCGAACAAGCACTAAGCACTTAAATAAAATTCAATTATCCTAATTACGATGAAAGGAATAATATAACACGGAAATCTGTCGATTCTGGGGCCTATACAGAATATCCAGGGAAGAAAAGTCGAAACTTCGAAAACATGCTCTTTGAAAATAAGATAATTTTAAACATATTTTGTCTAATAAACTCCCCTTGGATATGCCGAATGCCTGAGCCGCAATAAGCACACAAAAGTTGGTTTGAAAAAATACTTTTTGTGAAAACTTTGCATTGCAGAAACATGTAAATTGTTTATTATTTTACAAAAGAAGTAATTATATTTGTTCAGAAAGAAAAATTACACACAGAAATAAAAAAAGTTTACAAAATTAGATTGCTTAGCTGAAAAGTTAACAACAAAAACATTTGAAACTTAACCTGCACAGGGCATTTATGTCAGTGACTTCTGTTATATTATTGTATTTATTTACATATATGATGATATATATATCATATATATATATATATATATGATGTCTTAATAGCTCCTTTAAATTAAAATTTAAAATTATTACAATGGTTGAGGGTTCCCATTTGGCTCTTCTAGTCGGGATCTAGTTCGGAGAATTTCTTGAGGAAAATGTGAAAGGGAACTTATCTTGTATTCTGGTTGTATAAAATGAGATTTCTGTAAACTGACAGTGAAGAGATTTGGGATATGTTTCAGATGTTCATGGCTAGATATGTGATGTGATGGTCCACAGTCTCTTAAGTTAAATTCTTTGTGTTTATTGGTGACATAGCAGAAAACATTTTAAATAATTCAGGGAAATTTGTTTTGTACTACTTGCAGTTTCCTGTGATTGATGTTTGGTGCATTTAACCAGAGTGCGTAAGCGTGTATTAGCGAAGGTCTTATTATTGCTTTGTATATTTTTAATGTTGAATTCTATGGTAAGGAGCTGGACCTGTGTATTAATGGCTTTAGTTGTATTAGCTTGTTTACAGATTGAGTAATTTTGATGCCTATCTGTAGCGAAGCTAGTGTCTTGCAGTTGGGTATTCTGAAAATCTTACCTTATATTTTTTGTAAATTAAATCCATTCGTAGATTTTCTCATTCAGCAAAAACGTCGATAATTTGTTCTTTAAAGTTGTCGTTTCAGCACAGTTAATACATCAGACACTTCTCATAGCAAGTGTACTGAAATTACCGATTCTGATATTTCCCAAGGAATTTATCAGGAATATGTTTACTCTCTTTAATGTAATCATATTCCTGTCACATAAAGCTGTAGAGAAAGGGAAAGCTAGACTGAGTTATATCAACCGAACTGTCTCTTCATAATGTTTTCTAGACCAATTTGTCTAATAAATACTTCAGTAACAAATCTGCAGTCATGTATTTTGCATTATCAATGTATACGTTTATCAGTTCATTTTGAAGCTGCCCACTATCAAAGAATAGATATTGTTTTATTAGGGAAGAACACTTTTCTGAACGAAAGAACGCTTTGTAGGTGGAAAATTGCTTTTCGTCAAGAAATTCAATAAACTGAGTTTTCAAAATCTTGAAACCAGTAGTCCATTTGAGTCACTACTATACTAATAATTTTAAAAGAAACAATTTTGTATCTTTGAAATAATTCTGACACTGAAAGTTCATTCATAGTCATGACTGCTTTGATGCAGATTTCAATATTATCTTTATATCTAACAAGGTGTATTACTACGTGTCTACACTATTTCAGTCTACATGATATTACTGACCTCATAATTTCACATTGTTGAGCGAAAACTGCATTTTGATATCGTGAATAGTTCAGAAGTTATGGGACTCGATCATAGCCAGTAGGACATTCTCTATACATTTTTAGCTTCATTAATTGTTTCGTAAAGAAAACACGAAGAAAAATCACACTAACAACTCTACTTTTCCACAACGTCAGGCGATGGGTGAATTTCCCAGGCCGTGAATTTCCCTCAACAGTTCAGAAGTTATGGGACTCGATCATAGCCAGTAGGACATTCTCTATACATTTTTAGCTTCATTAATTGTTTCGTAAAGAAAACACGAAGAAAAATCACACTAACAACTCTACTTTTCCACAACGTCAGGCGATGGGTGAATTTCCCAGGCCGTGAATTTCCCTCAACAGTTCAGAAGTTAAGGGGACTGGCTCATAGCCAGTGGGACATTATCTATACATTTTTAGCTTCATTAATTGTTTCTTAAAGAAAACGCGAAGAAAAATCACACTAACAACTCTACTTTTCTACAACGTCAGGCGATGGGTGAATTTCCCTGGCCGAGACGTGGCCGTGCATCGCGATGCAAGTCCCTGCCTCCAAGAACCTAGGCTCTCTGCCCAGTGAGTGCGAGTGAGAGCGCCCACCCTGTCGTGCGCATGAGCACCAGGTGTCTATCCACTGGCAGGCTCCTCGCTCAGCTACCAGCCCCAAAGAAAATATATCTGCGGCCCTGCTAATTCCCTCAGGCGTAAGCGGGGAAAATAAGTCGAAAACATTTAAATTTCTTCAGCGATTCAGTAAAAAATATTGAAAAATTGTGCACTCAACGACTTATTTTATTGAAAAATAATTTGGGTATTCTAAGGCTCGCAGATTACCCTACAGCTTCGCCACTGGTGTCTATATGCTACTTCCAATTGAGTTTTGTGTCTATATTTAGTCCTAGATATCTGGTTGGTTTATTGGGAGGGAGCCAGTTGATTATTGTATTGTTTAGCATCAGCGGTCGCGAGAGTAAGTGTGGTGGGAGTGTGAAGATCGTGGCGGCGTTTTGGTTGGATTGAGTTGAGTTTTGTATTTTGTAGCCCAGCTCTCAATTAGGTTAAAATGTAATTGAACCATGTTGCAGCAAATAGTAGGTGAAGGACCGGAGTTATAGAAATCTGTACTATCAGCAAAATGTACAAGGTGGATGTCGTTTAGTTAGAGAATTTCTCCAATTATTCAGTAGATGTGTGATAGAGGTAGACAACAATCAATAAGAAAATAATGTATTTAACACATTTTTCACTAATACCCATTACCAAACTAGTTTCGGGGAACTTTCCCCGTCTTCAGTAGAACAAGCAACATTGCATCTACAACATATTCAGGTAACGTGGTCAAATTTACACCGATTGAAGTTACCAGAATTAAACAACCATACGGTTGGTCTGATTAACTCCATCATACATCTATAATATGAATTACTACAAGATCTTGGCTGACACCACGAAGAATGTATGCAACATATAAATTAAAGTGGATGAAAAGAGTGAGGCTTGTGGGGATCATGCAAATATTGGCCTTTGGTTAAAATGGTGGCTGTGTTCATTTACTGAGAAGGTTCAGTTGCTGCGTTGTCACTTGTAGCTGGGATATCAGGTAAAATCTGTGTTTATTTTGTCTGAAAGACGAGATAACCCCTCGCAAGGCCTCTCGCCAACAACCGTCCTTGAGGCGGGTGGCATCTTACTATGAGACCAGATACACAATCTGGAAAGGTATGAAACACATTTAGAGTGTTTGTGTTTATTTGTTTACAAATTCCTAAAGGATTTACAGAGCTTTCAATTATTCGAGAGCTTTGAAGAGCTTACTGAAATCACCAGAAATCAAAATCAAATCACGACAATTCATTTTACCATTTAAATCACCACATGCACAGTATTCACTTCCCCCGTGGTACGTCACACACAGTTTTTAACTGTTTTTGACGTAAAAAGATATAAATAAATTAAATAAATTCAAAATTAATATGAACAAGATTGGTAATTTTACATTTCTTCTTAAAATACTTACACCTCTACCTTTACTGTTCTTTCATGACAAAATTTAAAAAAAAATTCAAAATGATATTTCCATTAACATCCCTTACTCTCTACCAAAACATATGTTATAGTCTACTATACTTACCTCCATTTTTAAGCTCTCCATCTTCCTCTAACGGGGGGATTAATACAGATAATATATAGCAGTTCAAAATACAAATTATAAATATAAATAAAGAAATACGCATTATGAGATTGCCAAAGATACGAATAGGGGGTATAGTAACAATAATTAAAACCAATAGCAAACTGTATTACCAATTTTCTAATGTCATTTGTTACTGGTCTGTATATTAATATCCCTTGCATTCAACATTGTTTAATTTAATTTGCTATATTCTTTTGTAGTTTATTGGTATATTATTTATATATTCTTTTCTTGACATTGTAGACTGATGATGATGGCAAAGTCATCCATAGCTGGCTATATCAATAAATCTATTAAGTTGCCGGAGATGACCTTATTTATTTCTTCGTATAATATTATGTCAAATCGAGAACAGTCAAAATTCACGATTTCCACAATATATACTGTTAATAATTTATGGTAAAATCGCAACAATGTGGAGATTCATTACAATACGTATAATGAACTTCCATTATCATTTTCCGAGTATGAGTTCCTTGCCAAAAAGTCCCAACTGTTTCTTCAAACGCGGTAAAATTTTAAAATGAACCACCATTTATTTTTAAAATACACGAAAATTATGATCAGACGCTTCATAAACATTAAAAATAGATCTAAATAACGTCAATTATATTATTCTCCCCACTTTCAAGCTATTTGTGCATGAAGGATTCACATTTAAATAATTAAAACTGCTATGGTGTCGGTAGTCTATGGGCTTACAAAATTTGTTGAGATAGTGCCTCACATAACATCCATTCAGAGCTGAGAATGATTTTTGTGACACATGTAATTAAACATTATTTTTACCACCTAAAGAAACCCGACATTGTCCAGTATTAATTCTCCCCTTCCATTGTTACAAAATATTAAAATCAAATATCATAATCAAATAAAATCATAATAAAAAAACAATAAAATAAAATCATATATCTAAAATTACGTCTTATGTGCCCGACATCTCATCTTTCATGAATTTTGAATATTACAAACTAAGTATATAGGAATTTTTCATAATAATTCCGAAACAATACGGATGTGTAACGATATAATATCAAATATAATATTCAATCACAATTTGCAAAACAATAACAATGTAGATATAAATTATTAATTCATTCAGTTGTTGATTGGAGAAAGGCAATAATTATTTTGGGAGTCTGAATTCATGCTTAGGGGAACGAGATCGGCTTCGATTGGTTGGACGTAATATACCTCCTACCAGCTTCCCTTGCCTCGTCTGGCCACGCCTATTAACAATGCCGTCTCTCGACAACAGGGTGTTTCTGTAGCACAAATTGTACGCTATAACCACATTTGATGAAACATTTTAGGATCGCGAATCCCTCTACATTTTTTGAATCAGATAATTAAGTGTACGTGCAAAATTTGGTATCAATCGCTCCAAAAGTTTAGAAGTGTTTTGGAAACAGCCACATACTTACCCTATTACTTACCCAAATGTTACATCATTTTTCATGTGTTCAGATTCTATAGAATTAATCTTGATATTATTTAACATGCATGACTTCGTTGTTAATTTGTTACGTCTTTAAAAATTATAAAGTTATTTTAATTTTCTCGTGACATAACTTCACTCGATTGCAGATGATTTTGAGTGGTGCAGATAGCTCGGTCCTCTTCGTTTCGCCCCAACCGACGGCAGACTTAAATCAATAAATCTCCAAATGCAATTTCCGGGAGTAAATTAATCTCCCTTGAGGCATTAATTTCTGTCCAACCTTTTTAATGCCATCTGTTACGAGGGGAACTCGGCTCTCTTCTCCAGTGTTATTATTTTAAAGGATGTGTCAGAAGTGCCAGAAAGGTCAATTTTTAACAGCAGTGTACCGCAAGAACGGTTCACAGAAAACGAAAAACTCAACAATATTAAAAAATTACCAAACAGATGTTCTTACGGTACGAACATAACACCTTTCGATGATAAATTATCTATGATGGAGGTTTGTCTTTTGTGAGAATGAAATGTTCTGGAATGTGTTTATAATGCAGTAATTCAAGAGAATTTTATTTGTATCAAGTAGAGCTCCGCATTTACATTAACATTTAGCGTGACGTTCAAATTATAATTATATAATTATTTTTGGTAAATAAGCATAAAATTAATAAGGCTTTTTTCTCGGTGGATTCTTTAAACGTTTAAGTTAAAAATATACTTTACTGGGATACTGTCTTTCCGTTTGGGCTTTTACTCCCTATCTTCAATTTATATAAATTTACAATGTCTTTTATACTGAAGCGAAATATTCTTGTTTTAAAAACATACTACATTTCTCAATTTGCAGAATATGTACTACATAATATATATTGTATCTTAAAGTTCTGATTCTGTTCTCATCGTTTCTATGTGAAATTTGTAATTGTTACATTTAAAGATAAAACTTTCCGTTCAAGAGATAGAAAAAAACATTCTCACAACACATTACGGATTTCGCAATTTTTTCGCATTTTAATTTCGCTTTTTGCAATTTGAGAAATATAAATATTACTGAACTTTTGTTTATACATCTTTCGTTCTCAGTGTTTTTGATTTCTAACTTTTAAAGTATCCGTCTATTTATGTGCAAAAAGAATATTTTCCACCTCTTCGTAATATTTATTGGCAACTGATCTCCCATATTTGGTTTATACCTTGCTGTTACGTTAGAGCGTCAAATATTCTAAATATGTATCAGTGAATATACGTTCGCATAACTTAAATTCCTTCGTATTAATTCTACACAAAGCATACCTTCAATGGCATTATATATACAGGTACGTAAAACCCTTTTAACATATTAAGCAGGCAGGTTCAGTTAGCCTTGTATCGTATCATAAATTATTTTCCAACTATGGGGTATAGCTGAATAAAGTGGTGAAAACTGCCCCCAAACTAAATCAATACTTGCAATGCTCATATGAAAGAGAATACAAATGTCATAGATTCACAAAAATCAGCCTCCTAGGGCATTCTGTTGCAGAGAGACGTGAAACGTGTTTTTCATGTTTTATTTTTTTCTCAGTTTCTATTGCATGTATCAGGCTGAAACAAATTGGAGAGACGGAGAAAAATAGTTGCATGTTAAACTATTTTCGTTAACCAATTCTGACGCCAAATTCAAATAGAAAAAAATAAACTTTTGAAATGGATTTTCGACATGATAACGTTGGAGAACTGTCTCAATTTTTTCCGCTAGAATGAGTCTTAAAACATTTTGTAACATATTTTGTCAGACTTTTAAACAATGTGGACGATAGTGAAAAAGAATTAAATCTTAAAAGAATTAATTTTATCAGTTTAAAAATATGAAATTCGTGCCAAAATGTGATTGCAAAAAACGTTTTACCAATATTTAAACATTGATTCAATCACGACATATGAACTCGAAATCTTATGTTTTACATCATTTATGAACCAAACTCAATCGGATTATCCAAGGTTGAAAGAGACGGGTGGGCTCTCGCGCATCCTACTCCAGCCAATGAGCTTTAAGTACCAGTTTGCGTCATAATCGTATTAGCGTGAATTTTAAATGCCCCGTTTGGTACACCATTGTTTAAACAGTAATTGATAACATGTTTTTATTACATGCGGTAATACCAAACGTCCTTCCTTTCTAGAGTGATTGAACATCGAAACAAAGTACGAAACATTACAGTGAGATGCATAATAATTCTTTGTACACTCATCACACTTACTCAATACCAATATTTTCAAATATTTACTTCATATATTGTAATATTGATGTATGTAAAATTGATATTAATATTGCTGATATATTGAACTGGAGTCAGAATCGTTTCATTTGTTGCAGACCATTTCAAGCAATGTTGCATTTCTTATTTATCTTAAGATTCTGCAACAGTAAAATAATATGAAGGGCTCAGTAAAAAAAGGGGCTATCCCACATTTTTTGTGAAATTGAGTTATTGGCATTATAAAATACTTCAAATATTATTGTTTTCGTGTAACATGTTATTTAAATCCAATATGACTTATATGCAAGTGTGCTATATTTAAAAGTTCAAAACTATTAATTTGTTTGAGATACACTCAGGTAAAATCCTCATCATCTCAGAACTATGTCAGTGTGGGATAGTCCCTTATTCTACTGAGCCCTTCATATGAATGATGTATTTAACTTTCACATTTTAAGTATGTAGTTTATTACAGGTGCCACAGAATAAATGTTACAAACTTTTAAGGCAATTAGAGGGGTTGGAACATCTTCACTTTTTGTCAATGAACATTTGGTGGGTAATTTCATAAAAAAGAAGTTCCACCTATGAGTTTGAAATGGCGTGTTACACGTGACACTAGCATTTTAAACCAGGAAGAGAATGGTGCGGACCGTGTCCCGTTTGTTACGATACTACACCGGTATTCTTTTGGTATTGATCGGAGAAACCACAAGAAACTATCTATCAGACAAGACGGCCGCTAGAATTCTCCTCCATATAGCAACAGAATAGACATAACGCTATCTAGATAACGTCGGGAACCCGCATTGTCGGGGCTAGAACCTCGAGATCCGCCGGTGAGAGTCATGGCAGCGGCGACATTTGTGGCCCTGAGTCACGTGAGCTCAGTGGAAGTCGCGCGCGTGGGCGGGGCTGCGAACGGCGCCGCCCCGCGCTCTTAACGGCCGGTTCATCGACCAATTGATTAATTCGCGTTTCTGGGCGTGTCAACTACTATGGTCATTAGTAGAGATCGGAAAAATAAGTAATATGAAATGACAAAATATGTACATAAATATGTAATGAAAATAGTAAGAATATGTAATAAATATGTAAAATCTGATATAATATGTAATATTAAAATACTCTAATTATAAAACACATTTATGTAATGCGAAATTACATTTATAAAAAAATCCCTAACCGGATTTTAAAAATAATACAAACATTTTTAAAATATTTTGAAGAGCATCGGCGATCACCAAAGTTTCTGGGAAAAGACATGAAACACGGCGTCAATAATACTTTTCACACGTAAATGTGAAAATGATCTCAGTCGCTGAGGCGCATTCCCCACTGAGATAATTATAGCAGGCCGGCCCGGTGGCCGAGATTGCTAAGGCAGTAGTGTCGAAGTGATCTCGGACCGAAGGGTCGCGGGTTCGAATCCCCCCTCGGGCATGGTTGTATTTCTGTTCGTGCATTCACCCCTATCATCACAATTTCGTTTCATCTTCATAGTTACCATAATATCAACTCCAATAGTGGTCGCTAATGACCTAGATGTTGTTGAGACCTTAAATAACAAAAAAAGAATCCTATAAGAACATACGCCCGGGCATTCACGTGAAAATAGCAAAGTATGTAATACAGTACTAAATATGTAATACAGTATGTAAAAATATGTAATTAAAAAATTGAATATTGTGTTAGGACGGTGACTATTCGCCCAGGTTACAAATTTCAGTTCGGAAACTAGAAAGACAAAAAATATGTAAGGACATAAAAAATCGGTCTCTAGTGATTAGTAACTGTAGTTTATACTAATATCATCGTAGAAGGCGGTGTTCTCGCCCGCGGGCTGAGGAGTTCCGGCGCCAACCTACACGTCCATATATCTCTCACTACCGGGACTGTTTAGTGATGTAACGGCGTTAATAACTATTGCGCTTGATGTACCGCGTGTATATTTTGCTTATACTTATTGTCGCGGCTGTGAACATCATTTGAAGAGTGCGCCTAGAGGGCAGCGCTCAGCGGCAATTAAGGGAGTCGGCGGAGGCAGCGGAGCAAGGAAAACGCCGCCCAATCCCAGTTGACGAGCTGGCCGGAGAGCCAGCAGCCGGGTTGCGAATCTGCAGCGCCGCCCGCTTTAAGAGCGGGCGCCGCCAGCCCGGGGGCAGAGCGCTAGAGTTTTGGTGATTGTGTGTAGTAGAGCCAGGAGATACGAACTGTGTTATAAGTGATTGTTGGCCCGGCAAGTTATTTGTAATTCTGTATCGATTACCTGTTAGACCCTGCTAGTTTTTGTACATCTCCTGGACATTTGCTATTCGACTTTGGCTGTTGTGATTTGGTACATTCTTTTGGTTCTGGAAGTGTACCTGATGTACTTTCTGTGTTAATAAATCTGTGTTGGTTAAAGCGTGTATTATTCCGAACATAACACTTATATTTATACTTCAAAAACATTCACCTCAACTTTTGGACAGGCAGCCTCTTCACATTCAAATTATAACAACACTTCGTGTAAGAAAGCAAATGAGAAAGCTAAAGAAATAAATTTAAAGTGCGGGCCAAACAAATCTGAACAAATCTAGCTTGCAAGAGTTTATCCGACGCTTTTTGATTAGGAATTGTTTGCATAAATGGCTGAAGCACGCATGCGCAGTATTTCCCTTCTCGTGCATCTTTGGTCGCGCTTACACAGTCGTCGAGATCACATCACGTGCGAACTCAGTTTGCACTAGTGTCTTCCAAGAGGCAATTTCATTCGTGCGTCACGGCAGTTAACACATAGTCCGCTAGGTGGCAGCGCAGTTTGACAGTTTTCACAGCACGAGCGAAAAGCGCTCTGTCGAGAAATCAAACATTGGCGCTACGCACTTATCACTCCTCGAGAAGGCATTTGGACTCTCCGTCAAAATCGGAGACAAAGCAGGTGGGTGGTGCTATAGGAGGCGCTAGTGTCGTCGAGTACGGATGCAGGTTAGGCTCGCCAACTTCGTCACATGAAAGTTGTCTAATTTGTACTCAATAGGAAAAGTGTCTTCTAAATGTTCAATTATTCATAATATATACGTATAAGAAACTGCTGAAGAAAATGCAAACATCGGCGCTATCTTTTGTAACATACACAACTGCTTGCATCCCGACGCAACAACTACGCACGTTTCAAGCATCGTTGGCAGCAGTTTATACTTTAGTGCCTGTAAGAAGGTACTAGAGGAGAGCGCGCCACTGTGATGGCGGCCACGTTATACTGCGGTTTTACTTTGCTGCCGCTGACAGTTGATCAGCTGTTGCGGTGTTGTCCAATCGGGACCTTACATGTCACAAAAGTGACGTCATGATGGTGGCGTTCAGCCTTCCGATTGGATGACACCCAACGCAGTGTGAGTGGGGAGGCCCCGTAGCGCAGCGCTAGCGGAGGTGGTACTCGGACGGCGCTAGGCGGACGGCCTCCACCCAGTCGCCTGCGCGCGCCCCGCGCCCGCACCGCGCCGCCACGCACAGCCGCACCTCGGCGCGGCCGAACCGCACGCCGCCGCACGCGCACGCGCCGCCCGCCACAAAGGTGCGCAGGCCGCGCACGCGCAGCACCCAGCGCAGCGCCTGCGCGCGCAGCGGGTTGCCCTGCAGCTCCACCACGCGGCGCCGCCCGCCGTCGCCCAGCAGCGGGCGCAGCGCGGCCTTGGGCGCCGACGCCACGGCGTTGCGCGCGAACGACGACCACGCCAGGCGCGCGCAGCACCCACCCAGCCACGGCAGCGACACCAGGCGGTTGCCCTGCGCGCAACAGGCACCTTAGACACTCGGCGACACAAGGCGGTTGCCCTGCGCACAACAGGCACCTTAGACACTCGGCGACACAAGGCGGTCGCCCTGCACACAACAGGCACCTTAGACACTCGGCGACACAAGGCGGTTGCCCTGCGCACAACAGGCACATTGGGCACTCGGCGACACATGGCAATTGCCCTGCACACAACAGGCACCTTAGACACTCGGCGACACAAGGCGGTTGCTCTGCACACAACAAGCACATGGGGCACCTGCACACAACGGGCACATGGAGCACTCGGCGACTCAAGGCGGTTTCCCTGCACACAACAGGCACCTTAGACACTCGGCGACACAATGCGGTTACCCTAAGGACAACAGACACGTTAGGCACTCAGTGACACAAGGCAGTTGCCCTGCACAGAACAGACACATTGGGCACTCGGCGACGCAAGGCGGTTACCCTGCAAATAACAGACAATATAAGCACTAAGCGACGCCAGGCGGTTGCCTAAAGAACAACGTTATCCACTCAGCGACGCAAGGCGGTTGTCCTGTAAACAACCGACACGTTAGGCACTCAGTGACATAAGATAGTTGTCCTGTGGACAACAGACATGTTACGCACTCAGCGACACAAGGCGGTTGCCCCAAGAGCAACAGACACTTTAGGCCAGGCTGTTCCAACTCAGCTGGCCACGGGCAGGCAAGCGGGCGCCCGCGAGCCACCGGGGCACTGGCGGAGACCGACGAGCACAGACTGCTGCCAACAATCGCTGCCGGCGCCTGGCGAAATATAAGCCCCCGGGGCGCGAGTTGGACTTGGCCTTTGACGGCAATTCCTCTCTTATAGCTGAAGCAGGAAACAGACTGAGGAGCGGAAGGCACACCGAGGCTCATACTCAGAAAAAAGATCCTTTAAATATAACAGGAAAAGTAAAATTCGAATGTATTCAACAACTATATTTTATGACATTAATTTTTCTTAACAAGTGAAGCTGGTGTCAGTCCTTGGACTGGTGTCAGTCCACCTCTGGTGTCAGTCCTTGGACTGTTGCGATGCATGTCTTGTCCTGAAGTTGGGTTCTTTATTTGCTTTTTATTCTTTTCAATGCAGAGAAAAGCAGCTCAAACAATTTGTTGACCCAAACATAGCATAACTGCATTTTGTAAACCTTGGGGAACATTTCCAAATGTAAATTCTGATTCCATCGTGAAAAATTGAGGATATTAAAATATCTTTTCTTTAGAAGTCCGGAGTTCTGCAAATCTATTATCTCTAATTGCATGGTATCTGGTGAGACAGAGAAAGGGGTTGTGGCTTCCTCTGCTAGCCATCGCACTACTCATGTTGCTTCCACGAAAAGCGAAGCGCAAGTGATAAGAGCGGCTCCCCGTCCACAACCTCTAGGGCTAGTCACGAATCCACGCGGGCGCTCGCGCCCGCAAGACGCCGTGTTGGAACAGCCTGCTTTAGGCACTCTGCAACGATGACAGTGGTTGCGAACATGACAGTCAGAGACGATAGGTGGTTGTCCTGCAAACAACGCATACATTAGACATTCAGCTACGACAGACGAGTGATCTCAACAACAGACTTATTAGGCATTCAGAGATGTCAGTCCGTGGCCATGCAAACAACAGACAAGGTTAGGTGCGTAGCGACTCAGGCAGTTGTTCGGTCAAACATTAGCACTTCAGCGATGATAGGCAGTTTTCTGGACAATGAAGTACGTTGAGATTTCGGTGACGCTAGGCGGTTTAGTTAGTGAACATTGAGCACATTCAGCATTGAGCATTGAACATTGAGCAACATTCAGCATTGAGCCACAGAATATGTATTTATACAGTAGTGCATCTCAGTCCGTCTTTTGACTAGTTAGGGTTGTGCGCGCTAACGACCAGGTGAAGACCAAGAAAAATTACGGATAGCTGCTACTGAAGTATACGGTTTGTTTGTGAAATTGCGTTTATTAAGTGCTAGTTAAAAACGTAAAAGATAATTCGTATTATTTATTGACTTGGTAGTTTTCTATTCCTAGGATTTCAAGGATAAGTTATTGAGCACAAAATTATAACAAATGAATGTTTTAACCTTATATTTGACATGTAACGGAATGTATTTGATGTGTGCCAACTGAATTATTATTCTTTTCCATATAGTAATAATACGTGTGTCGAAAGGAGCGCACTGTCCTGCAATTAACTGAAGCAATAAGGAAGGAAAGAACCCTGAGTTATGTTGTTTAAATTATCCAATAGACCAAAGAGTAAAGACGGAGATATGTTATTGTTAGCATATCGGCGGCCAAAATTAATGTACATTTGGCGCTGTACTTTGAAACCTATCATTATAACAATTCCTTGTCGTTGATTAACAGTAAAGAGCATTCATTTTAAACATCCCACGTCGGACTTTGGATTTTTTTTCTTCAAAAATGGCGCTTTTCTTTCAGAGTGAAAGACTTCGTGTGAAACTCTTTGGAAGGACAAACAGTTGAAGAGTTGACCTGATTTCATTGACTCTCGCAAGATCGCGCCAGATATCAGAAACACTGTAGAGTGTCAACATCCCGAGAATTAAAAGTTCTCCAAATGAAGGCGCGATAGAATAGCATTATTTAAAAAGGAAGTGGCCAACACAGTTTCTTGACTCGCCTCGCGCGAGTAAAACACCGTTAAAATACACGTATATATGCTACCGACTATCAATTTAATTATGTAGGGTTGGTTTTGCGACCTCAGCTGAGAGTTATTGGCGCGAAAGCTCGCTCTCATTGTTGGGATTTCGAAGAAATACGACTATATATATTCATATGACGACACGAGGGGTAATTAATGAAGAATCTTTCACCCGTGCGTTTACACAAAAGATCGCCTCGTCAGTTAAAAGTCGTGGTAGTTCATATCTGGGCGGCATTGAAGAAATCAAATTTTGACTAGTGACAGCAGTGGGTGTTTTAAGTGCGTAAGAGGTGATGGAGGCGCTGAAATTGTATGTCGCAAGAATTATAACAGAAAACAATCTGTTTATCTAAGGAAACATTGACAAGGTAAAATTGACAAACTTTCCATCATCAATATTTGTTACGCTGAGATAAACTAATAGTTCTCGAATTGTCTTTCAGCACTTTCCCTTGTGGCAAGCTACGAAGTAGCCACGCTTTGCGAGCCACCCAATCCATCATTCTGTTGCTTTCTCAAACCATTTACTGAAGCTATTTTGCAGCGTCAGCATGTGGTGCCGAAATCCGGGAATAATAATTCTTAAGAAGTGTAACTTGAAAAGGTCTTCTACGTAGCTGTGGTTTGTGTGTTGGTAATTCTATTAACTTTGAGGTTACAGGTACTGTAAGTAGAGTTGTGTTAAGATCTGGTTTTTCAAGTATTTTCAAAAACAATGCCTCTTAAAAAATATATTCTGTTAAAATGACAATTTTTAGACTAGGGGTTACATAGAATGAACAAAAATCTAAAATCCACTCCAATTTTACCAAAGCAAATTTACAATGTTTAATGGAAAGATGATGTGGAGAGATACTAGATTAATTGATGAAGATGCTATAAAACCAGAAGGCTTAAATGAATTAAATTCTTCCTTTGAAAATCTTGAAAGAAAATTTATGAATATTAAAAGTCAATGTCTCCCTTTATTAGCAGTGTTAACTGAAAAACATGTCAACAAGACCAATGCTAAAGGTCTTCTCCATATGAAATGACCTATTTTTCGGGCAAATATGATCAATCCTTGCAATTCTATGACATATTCAAAACAGCAGTTGTGAAGAATGATTCACTTAGTGATATTGAAAAATATATGCACCTTCTTGCTCATTTAAAAGGGGAACCGTACAATTTAAAAAGCGCTTTGAACGTATTGGGTGATAACTTTGATACAGCTTGGGAATTGTTGGTGGAAATATTGAAGTAAGGCAAAGATAATAGACATCCACCTCAAAGCATTACTCAGTTTGCCACCTTTTAAAAATAATTCAGCGTCCCTTAAACCATTCGTTTCTCAAGTTGGTTGGCTAGCTCGGAATATATTAATTTACTGGTTATCTACTTCTGAAATAATAACACGTTGTTTTTAATGAATTATCTTACAGCGACATGAAGAGTCACTGCTATTTACTTTATTTAAAAAAAAAGTTTACTTTCTCGTGCACGTACGTATATGCGAAGTAATATACATAATAAAGGGAAAGTTATGTAATGATGCGCGAAAAAACGGCGGATTTTGGCGGAAAAAAATTCATTGCCAGGCTCTGGTAACGAAAACGTGCCTAAAACAAATTCTAAATTAAGAGAAAAAAATCGTCTAACAAGTGGTGTAGTTACACACAAACCACATCCCTATTTTGTGGGTTCTTGATGCCGAAAAGACAATTGGAAGCAAAATGTCAGTCCGTCCGTCCGTCCATCCGTCCGTCCGTCCGTCAGTCCGTCCGTTCGTCCGTCTGTCTGACCGTCCGTCTGTGAACACTGCTAGCGCTTAAACCACGCGTAGATTTTTTTCAAAATTGAATAGACCCCTGTCCATCCAGCTCCAGTTCAAGCTTTGAAATTTTGAAAAACATTATTTAAAATTGGAGGTACTTTACATGAAACCCCCCGGTCATTTTACAAATTTCCTCATAAACGGCCCTATTTTTTTTCTTTAAATTTATTGCCAGAATAGAGTAAAATACGCTTATACAGGTGGCATATGTCCGGTTTTCACGGTTAACTCTGAATTTTCGAAAATTGCAGATGTTTGGATTTTTTTGACGTCTTCCCGCAACTACAAAATGAAAGATAGATAATTTTTCTTCAAATGAAATTTGTTGTCCATAAGTAATTCTTTCATTAAGGTCATTAACATTCTCTTGAATATTTAAGCAGTTTTCTCGCAATATGGCGTGCATTATTCGCAGTTTAAAAAAACACGAGATTTTTCAAAAAAGATACAAAATTTGTTTTTAATTTTTGGTAAGAGTAGTTCCAAACGAACACTATGCGATGTAATAAACGGCAAATATTGCTATATTATTTTTTTTCCAAAAATTGCAAAAATGTAATTATTTTGACTTGTCTCTCACGTCGGTAATTTTTATATTAGATGCGATTTATTCACGATATTGCATTTATGAGTACATGTGCTTTAGATAATATAAAATAAAGTTACTCGAAAACTCAAACGTTTTATGTGAAAAGGAGCTCAAAATCCCGCATTATCAGAAACGCTCAAACGTGATTTTCTAAAAAATGGTTCCAAATTTTTTCTTCAAACTTTTCCAATATATGGTGATGGCAGTGTTTAATATGACGTAAAGTTCATTTTGTTGTATTCTTTTGTTGTTTTTTTCAAAATTACACAAATGTAATTTTTTTCAATATCTCACAACATTAATATGCACATCTCAATTTCTGTTTGTATACAATATTGTATTAGCGAGTAGACGTTCATCCAATTACTTCAAATGAAGCTTTTTGAAAACTCAATAGATTCCTGTGAAAAATAGCTTCAAATTTTGCATTTACAGTAACGCTTAACACCATTTTCTTAAATATGGCTCCAAATTTTTCAATGAAAACTGCTATTTAGGACAAGGTTTTAGCCTTCTTTAATATTCTTAAAATAATATTTCGGTTCTACAAGCCGCAAAGTTGAGAAATTTTTTAAAAAATGTACTTTTGGTGGCGTTAGATTGCAACTGCCAAGATGAAGGGGCAAGAGCGTTTAGTACCAGTCCACACCAAAGAAATTAGAAAATTTTACTACGAAAATGTCTGTTCCATTCTGTACTTCTCATATACATATGAGAGTACTAGTTACTTTCTCGTATACATACGTTTACACGGGAGTAATATACGTAGAATTGTAACTGTCTATTCAGACGCGTCCAA
Organism: Teleogryllus occipitalis; assembly: GCA_011170035.1. Classification (NCBI taxonomy): domain Eukaryota; kingdom Metazoa; phylum Arthropoda; class Insecta; order Orthoptera; family Gryllidae; genus Teleogryllus; species Teleogryllus occipitalis. The sequence continues at coordinate 20,137 of BLKR01003293.1, forward strand.
AATAAATACTGAAACATTGAAATTAGGACTAAAAACACATTAATTTCATATGTCAATAACTATAAAAAACACGTGAAAGTGCAGGAGTGAAAGCTGTTTTCTCACATTTATTGATATTCTAAAGAACTGTGGCCAAAATGTATGTCAATGAATAAAAACAGGACATATTTACAAATAATGACAGTTTTATGACTGAGATTCCATGGAGTTATTATTATTAGATAGCAACAACCTAAATGATAGGGGATAATTAAAATAAGTAATAAGTCCTGATGTAATGGTAATATTATTCTCGATTTCCCATATGAGATCGATTTCGCGAACTCACAATCTATTTAATTCAATGGAATGGTATATCACAACCCGTGCTAGAAAGCCAAAGATTTATATGTTATGGAAGTAATCTTATTTGTATTTGTAAAGGAAGGGAGAAAAGGGTTTTGTGTATATATAGAAACCATGATACAATAGAGAAAGTTAAGTAATGCTGCGGAAAATCTATTTCGAATTTTCAACGGAAGTACACGTTTTGGGGTCCCCTGATACCAAAAAAGTGTTTTTTCTTCAAAACGTCAGTCCGTCCGCGCCTCCGTCTGGGAACACTAGTAGCGCTTAAATAACACGTACGATCTTTTCCAAATTGAGGAAACCCCTGTTCATCTGTATCAAGTTAAAACATTAAAATTTTGAAAAACATTCTTTAAAATTTGGGGGTATTTTACATCAAGTCCCGTAGACATTTCCAAAATTTTATCCAAAATGGCCCCAAATTTTTTCTTTAATTTTCTTCTAAGAATAGAGTAAAATACACTTAGAAAGTTGGCATATGACCTATTTTCGCAGTTAACTCTGAATTTTCGAAACTTGCAAATGTTTGAATTAGTTCGGCGTCTTTATACAACTATAAAATTGAAGATACAGATTTTTCCTTCAATCGAAATTTGGAGTCTATAAATAGTTCTTTCATTAAACTTGTGTACATTATTTGAAAATTTTAGTAGGCTTCGTGCAATAGTGCGTGCAATATTTGCAATTTAAAAAAATTACAAAAACAAGATTTTCTCAAAAATGGCTTTAATTTTTTCTTTAACTTTTGGTTCGTGTAGGGCCAAACGCATCCTATACGATGTCATAAACGCCATATTGCTCTATTGTTTTGTTTTTTCAAAAATTACAAAAGTGTAATTTTTTTGACTTGCCTCTCACATCGGTAATATTTACATTATAGGCGATTTCTTTACATTATTAGATTTATGAATACATGTTGTTTAAATAATGTTAAGTGAAATTTCTCGAAAACTAAACAATTTTCTGTAAAAATTAAATCTAAATTCCGCATTTTGAAAAACGCTTAAACTCCATTTTCTCAAAAAAGGCTCCAATTTTTTTTAATTTTTTCAGTAGATAGTGCTATTGCATCTATATTACGTTAAGTTTATTTTGGCGCATTCTTTGTTTTTTTTTCAAAAGTTACCCAATTGTAATTCTTTTAAATATCTCTTACGCCGTTAAAACGCACATTTCCATCGATTTATATGCATTATTAAATTTGTTAGTGAAAATGCATCAAATGACTTCCAATGAAGTTTTTCGAAAACTCAATAGCTTTCTGTGAAAATGGCTTCAAATTTCGCTTAATTGTTCGTAACGCTTCTGCTGCGTAAATTTCGTAATGCTTAATTGTTATTTTCTTTAAAACGGTTTCAATTTTTTCAATGAAAATTTCTATTTAGAACGAGGTTTCACTTCAATATTCTTGTGTCATATTTCGGTTGTACTATTAGGAAAACAAAAAGTTGAGAAAATATCAAAAAAATGTACTTTCGATGACGATAAATGGCAGCTGGCCAGAGAATGGAGCATGACCTTAATGCCAGACCACACCAAGGATATTAGAAAAATTTGCTACGAGAAAGTCTGTGCCATTCTTTAGCACCTCTAGTTATACTTTATTTCAAATGCCCTGAAGGTATTTTGGCTTATCTCAGTATATATAGGCTTATGTATGTAAAACATTTACTTTTTGGTTACATTTAGCAGAACGATGCTCTATTACGAACTGTAAGGCGGCATAATATTCCTTGATCGCTGCGCGGATCGCTACAGTCACTGATCAACATCTCATTGGGCTTTTACCACGGAGCTGCGCTTCTGTACATACATGTGAGCTCTGCCAGCGGCGAAACCATGGGTAGTACCCTGGAAATAATAGACTATTGCCACAATCATACAGTCCGACACATAATTAAATTTTTGGGGGTAATTGGGGGAAATTTTGTTGGGGGGGGGTAATAAAATAAAACCTCAATAACGTTTTCGAAGTTTAATAAAAACAGCTTCATTTTTTTTAATCAAGTCCTTGTATCTAATAAAGCAAAGAACGCTCTAATAATGGTTCAAGTCCGGTTTTCGTTGAATTCTTTGAATTTTCGAATATTGCAAGAGTTAAAACATTTTCGGCATATTTTTCTGAATGAGATCTGTTCTTTCAAATCCAATCTGTAAATGAGATCACGTACAATTATTTCAAAATAGGAATAGTTTGAATTATAAGGCGTGAAATAAAGGAAGTTTTTTTTAAAAAGTTTATAAATAACGGCTCCAATTTGTTTGAAACTTTTGAGCACAAAATAGCACAAGCAATAGCACAAAATGCACTGAATTATATGACACATTGTCATTTTTATGTATTATTCTTTTGATTTTCCAAAATTATACAAACATATTTTTAAATATCTCTTGTCGTTAATATTTTCATGTCTGTCATTTCAGCCATTTGTGAACGCAAATGCCTCATCTGATTTCTTATGAATTTTCTCGAAAATCGAAAGTTTTTTGTGAATACAAGCTCAAAATTGCACATTTTCTGAAACAGCCTAACTTTATTTCTCAAGAACAGCTCCAAATGTTCTTGAAACATTTAGAGTGCACATTTGAATACTGGACTTTTTTACATTTCTATAATACTCTTTACATTACATTTCACTTGTACCATCAAAAGATCGATAAATTGAGAAAATGTTAAAAAATAAAAAGGGGCATGTAGTGAGCAGTTGGGAAGAAAGTGGGATAATACTGAAAAGGTAGAGTGGACTAACGAGATGAGAAAACTAACTATTGCGAGATCCTACTCTGTGGCATCATTAGTTTATCATAACATAATGAAATTTTTAACAAGTATTGGTTAGTGTTCGAAATATTACGTCTTTCCTGTGGAGAAAAAACCTGAAAACTCAAAAACTGATCATTCAAAATATTTTGGAAATATTTGTTGTATTTCAAGTCATAGTATAATGTATTTTGATACATTTGGATTTTATGAAGAGATACCGTCTTTAATTTAACATAGAAATAATAAAAATGTGAGGATCATTAAATATAAATATTAATTGGAAACCAAAATTGTTTGATATAAAATATCAGAAATTGATTTTTGCGTTTACATTACTGCACATGTATTAATAGGTACATCAATTTTGAATTTAACAAACGCGTTAACATTCATAAAGTATAATTTTAATGGTGAAGTTCCCTCTTAGTAATGAGTAGGGTCGCTAGGGTTAATTGATAAAGGTGATCGTAAGACTACAACCTATTTACTGCTCGCGTAAGATAATTTAACGTTACTTAAAAATCAAATGACTGAGATTTACAATCCTAAGACAGTAACAAACTGTATGGTGAAAAATGCTATTTTTTCTGAGAAAGTATTCATTAAAGCCTCTGGGTTTGTAAGAAACCTTCTTTTAAAAACTTATTGATTGCTTTAATGAAGCTTACTTTTGATTATTTAATGAACTATAACACTCTGAGAATGTATTATTAATTACAATATTCGCAGGCTGTCCGAAAGTTGCAAAATACTTAAATATTTGGTATGTTAGCAAATATTTAATAGAAAATATCAAATTTATTTCCTCTTAACCAAATAGCTTTTTCGAAAATCTTTACATTTTACTACTTTAAGACTGATTTTAAACACTTACTTCCTAAGTATTCACCCAGTAGCAGGGACAATATTAAAAAAGTCACAGAGATTCACAAAACAGTTCATATCAGCCATTCCTATCCTATATAAGTTATTTTTTGACTATTTTGTGGCATAAGCAAACAAAAAGGCAATTTAAGAAATTAAAGAAAATTCCTTGAAGACCAAAATTTTATTTTATAATTAAACAGTGAATATTCATTAAACTGTGGATTTTTCCTCTGAATTTAAGTAAGGAATTACTATTTCGCTTCGGGTTTTTATTACAGAAACTTTCCTAACCCTTGACAATTTGTGTACGGATTTTCATCTCTCTATTTAGTGACATCAAATTGTATGAAAATTTACAGCTAAAACGAAACATTCTTCATACGTTTACCGCCTATGTATATTATTATTATTATTATTATTATTATTATTATTATTATTATTATTATTATAAGCAGAGAGAAATATGGGAAGTGAATTTGAAGCCTACTTTTGGAGGAGGAAAATTTCGTATTATTTCAATTCAAATCATATAAATTCGAGACCTCAGGACCTTTATTATAAGAACTTTTCTTAACTTTAGTAAGCGAAAGTTTCTTCTTGCTACGAATATTAGGTGTTCACAGAACAATTTGATACCGTGGCCATATGTAATCACTTTGTGGAAACTTTGGCGTACTCTTTGAGCCAAACCCACCCATAATAATCTTGTAATCGTATTTTCGTACCTCTTTGAAGAGCTCAGTTGTGCAATGGTCGTTACAATATGAGTGATGAACGCTGTCATTCTAAAACGACGTGTACCTCTGTGTTCACGCGGAAAGGACCGCCAGTATATACATGTCTTTCGTTCATAAACATTTAAAATTGATCTTAAATTAGTTTGCCATTTATTCTGAAGTTTGCCGCGGTTCCCCTCCCCACCCCAAGTCACATTGGTGTTACCCTATAACCGGAATGACATTCGTATCCGACTGTTCAATTCTGGAATTACACGTGTTTATTTTTTTCTTTTTTTGCCTTCTGAATCATTTTACAACAGATGCTTATTAATTACTTCACTTTTCTTCTATCTTTTATTTATTATTGACTTCTTGATTGTGAATATGTCTCCTCCACATCCCTTTGTCTAAGTAATGCTGTAAAAACAAGAAACCTGTGTATCGGAACTAGTGTATTTTCAATATCTGGAGGAATTGGTTTTGCCCTTCAAAAATAAAGAATTATAGAAGTACCAATTATTTTTTCTTTTTCCTAGGGCTTGTATCTGACCGTCAGCCGGTTGTCCTTTACGTCCCGAAGGGACGCATATTTGACCACACACTAGACAAACACTCTTGCGGGCTCCTCTGATCTGGGGTCAGCAGAACGCGAGGCCCTCCGCGACAACACACACACAAAGTCAAGGGACAAACAGCCATGCCCAAGGCGGGACTCGAACCCGCGACCCTTCGGACCGAAGCGCTGAGTCGGTACTCGCACTTAGCCACCTCGGCCATCCAGGTCGGCAGTACCAATTATTACTTTTGAAACATTGCCATCCCCACCTGTAGAGCGAGACTGCGAAGGGAGCGCAGCCCGGCAAAAACTCCATCGGGGAGGTGGAGAAGCTCGTTCTTGTCCAGGCGAAGATCCCGAAGCCTCCCCAGGGTCGCGAAGACGTGACGGGGAAGCTCCGATATCTTGTTCCCCGTGAGAACCAACAACTTGAGGCGCCGCATGCCGCTGAAGACGCCGCTAGGAAGGGACGTGAGTTGGTTGTAGCCCAGATTCAACTTCGCTAAATACACGCATCGATGCAGCGGGCCCAAAAGGGTCGACACTTCGTTCCAAGAAGCCTCCAGTGTTCGAAGTCCGCACGGTTCCGGCAGGAATTGCAACCAAGTGAGTTTGTTTCCACGAACGTCCAGCGATTCTAACTCTGATAGCTTTCTTAGTCCTTTCGTGACGTTTACCAAACCGCTCCCTGACAAGTCCAGAACTTTCATCCGCGGATGCAGCTGAGACGCGTCGGAGAGGGTGACGAGCCGGTTCACCGCACGATCACGGGCCCCGTGAGGGAACGATCGCAGTTGGTTCCCTCCCAGGCGCAATCTGGATGAGCGGCTTACACCTTTAAATAACAACAAATAAATAAATAAACGAACGAATAAATGAATGAACAAATTAATTAATTAATTAATTATTTAATTAATAAACAAATTAAAATCTCCATTGGTGGTGAGAGGGTCATGCCTGTTCCTCTGATTCACATGCGAAAACCGTAATTCATAATACATAGGTCATTCGAAAAGTATGTGTACAATTTGGAGAAAATCTCAATAAGATTTCAAATATCTACGGAATTTTACCTCATTTCATTAAAATCACTTCTATGTAACTCAAAAAGCGAGAAGTGAGGGAGGACTTGAAAAGGAACGTTTAAGAACGTAAAGATTGCAAGTTGTTCAGAAAGGGACCGAGGATTTAAAAAATGCTCAAACATGGCGAACCTCTCTTTTAATAGCCTCTAACAAAAATCGGAAAGGAAGGTCGTTACGGCTTACAAGCGAAATCACCAGATAAGAGTTCAAACGTTTAGATTAACAAAACGCAAAACATCGAAATACAATTTTAAACAATGTTGGGTTTCAGATAATAATAATAATAATAATAATAATAATAATAATAATAATAATAATAATAATGATCCTGATGATAAGAAGAATCTACGAGTATAGAGTTTTAAAATAAACAAAATGAATTAGTCAGCATTCAACTCAGTACTGATTTCGCAACAATATTTAATAATTCGAAAATTGAAAAAAATATTCAATGTGTCTCACGTGTAAGTCAATGATTTATTTTACTTCTAGAACTGTAAGCAAGGGACCATCCCGCCATACGTCTTAAGCGATTGAGTAAACTTTACTTCAGTGAAGATGGCGGCTCGAGGGCGAGATTACATACTCTGCCAAAAATTCATTATGTGTACAGCCATGTCGGCGTATTTAACTTATTTTGACACCAAAGCAAATTGTGAGTAGTGATTGTAAGTAACACTTAGAAATTATTCGGATTTCTTTCATAAACGTTCGCTAAATTGTACTTGAGGCGCTTTTCTTCCTATTATTTTTGTCATTTGGCTATCTTGAGAAATTGTGTGTGATATTAATGTTTTTATGTGGCTAGAAGGCTGGAGAAGTACACTTAAAACTTTCTTTTTAAGAAATGTTAGTTACATGCATCATTCTGATTAATATTTGGTCTATTGGGAGTTTAGTTGAACCACATGAGTGATGAATGTAAATATCGTGGGCCTTTGTATTTGTGAAGTGGAACTGGGAAATGATATGACAGCCATCACATCGAAAATGTTTTGTTTTTTCATTGAATGTTTCTATGCACCTTCACCAGTAGCATAGGAAAGTCCAAAAACCTTCCCGTCGTCGTTCAAATGCTGTCCAACACCTAGAGTTCGGTGAACTGTAGAAGGTTTTCTGCAGGGAGTGAACAAGTGCCAGCGCGTTCTCAGCAACAGAATATTGTTTTTTGTCGATATAATGATTCTGCACTTCACACCTTCCCTAGCTAGATACATTTCCAAGGCACTTATATCATTCTCAAAAAGTGTAACATTGGTGCACTTTTGAGTCTAAATTGTGAAGACTGCGCTACACTATTTGGTATCATGGCATTTCCCCTAGGCTAACTACTGCTGGAAATTTTTAAAATGCAATAAAATACGTTAGTTTCAAAGTAATATTGTCTTCTTTAATATATCACAATTTTTATTTTATCCCTTATATTGTTTCCAAATTTCATTTCACAATTCTGTAGTTATAACCTGTATGTTTACATCCTTTTGATAATTTAATTCTCACGCTTTCGAATTTTGTTATGATTTGTATAAATGTTACACTACTCTTACTAAACGTGGTGTTTTCTAACGTGGTGGCTGAGGGTGGTATCTCCATGATGGAATTTGGCACGACCTGTTGAGTCATTTTCAGTCCTACCACTAGAAGCGCTTGATCTGCAGCACTGCTTGATGCAGTCGCGATCATACGACACCTTGCGGTAGAACTGAGAATGACTCAAAAAGTTGTGCCGAAATCCATCTTGGTGATACTACCGTCAGCTGCCACGTTAGAAATACCCAAGTATAGTATCAACATTAGAAGAATGTGAATCACTCGTTATCCCTAACCTCTAACTGCACGCACTGAACTGACACATTGCTGCATTTATAGCCGGCGCTTCGGCCGTCCCACGTGGCTGGCGGAAGAATACATTTCGCAGAAAGATGCGATGCTCAGCTTTTTAAAATCAGCCCAAAGAAAGTGTGGCTAATTCTTATTTTAGGATACGACTCGTTCACTGTGAAGTGTTCGTTGGATTTCATTATAAACAAAGCTTGTAGTGTTCATTCTTCACAACGTGTTTGCAACTGCACAATTTGAATTCTGGAAGAGAATGGGTAATTATGCGGTAGATAGACCCAAGGTTGTTTATGGTAAATGCGAGGGCCGAAGACGGGAGCCTCGCTGTGACTTAGATCCGGGCAAACGAAGCGAGAAAACTTGCCTTGGAAAGTAGTATCACTGCACTTCAAGGTCACGAGCTGGAAGGAGAGGGGAACACTATCATCCAATAAGGGGCTCTGTTAGAACTTATATTTTTGGTATTGGTGCTTCCGAAGGGATACCAATGTACCCTGCTCCTTCCAGCTCGTGTCCTGGAATTGCAGCTGCGTTGAAACCGGAGTACGAGAATTAACCGAAAGAGTACTGGCCTGGGCGAAGCGTAAGCACCTTGACAGTCGTGGAGGGCGCACGCGGCGGGCGAGGCCGCCCCGCGGGCGGCGGCGGCGGCGGCGGCGGCGGCGGCCCAGAGCAGCGCCAGGAGCCAGACACGCGGGCGAGACATGCCGGCAGGCGACTGGCGTCCGCGCCAGCTGGGCGGCGCGGCGGAGGCGCGTCCACGCCAGACGGCGCTGCTGCCGGGCGCTTTTTGCGCGCGCGGCTCGCGGTCAACCGCGAGAGGTCACATGCCGCGGCGACAACGCTCTCGTTTCCCTCCGCGGTGACGCGTCCGGCCCAGCACCGCTGCCACTGCAGCGCTGTTGACTGGGAGATACTGGGCTGCGAGTCCCGGAGGCGGCGAATTTTGAACCCTACTTAGATTTTACACGCCCGCCTGCTCCGATCGGTTGTCTCCCGTAGTTTCTCCTATCGTTTCCTTGCGAATGTGGTAGAAACGCAGTATTTGTACTTATACAGTAGCGCAGCTCAGCTCGTAATTTGACTAGCTGTTACTGAAGTATTCGGACATTTTTGTGAAATTGCGTTTATTGAGAGCTGGTTAAAAACTTAAGAGATAATTCGTATTATTTTGACCTCGGGGTTTTCTATTCCTAGGATTTTGAGAACAACTCATTAAATAACACGTAAACTTCCATCGAACCAACGTTTTAACCTTACATTTGACTTGAATCAAAACATTTGATATGCACCTACTGAATTCGTATACTTTTTCAGTTAACACATTAATAAAAATACGCGTGTCCAAATGAGCGCACTGTTCTCCAATTAATTGCAGAAATAATAAAGGAAAGAACCCTGAGGTTTGTGTTTTATTTGTCCAACAGACCTAGACAGGAAAGACGGAAATTTCTTATTACCTCCTAATAGAAAGGTTATTACCTTGTAGATACCTTTTTTACTACCTTCAATACTTACATTTCTAGATATTTTCATGAAAATAATATAAAAACTTGTTCTTCTTCATGTTTCCACTATTCGCTTTCAAAGAATAACATTCATTACATTTAAATAATTAAAATTCCTTAAACAACATTCCTTAAATAAAAATTCCTTAAACAACCCCATAACGCCACCATCAGCTATGTAAAGAAGCCCACTAACAGAGAGGACTAGGGTACGCGGCGGAGCGATGGCCGGTAAACGCGCCATCTGCCCACAGCTTTTCAAACTGCGACGCCCGACTAGTGAGTAATGTTTTTCCGGGAGGTCACGAAAGGAGGAGAATATGCACCCCTCCAAAATTTCCCCAGGCGCGAGTACCATAAGTATCACGGCGCGCCTCGGAGGAACTCTCTTTTACGGCAACAGCGACGGCGACCAGAAGAAGCTCTTTTGCGGAAACAGTGACGGCGAGTACAAATAGATAGTATAGGAGTTTATTTTAACTTGATAGTTAAAGGTTAGCTCGGAAAGCGTATCTTAGAAAAGTGAAGTAATTAGGGAATAGAGTGCAAAATCATTCGTTGCAGTCACAATAATTCGGAGAGCAAGCGAAATAACTGTTTGACGTCGAAATAACTTCAAAGTTGTAAAATTCGCGCAGAAGGACATTAATTAAATCCAGCATCTCACATTGCACGCTGAGACCACACATGCCTAAAGTGTGGTAGGTCGGCCGAGCATTTGAGCATAACTCCTGCAACATTAATAATTTCGAGGCTGGAAGCGCGAACGAACGTGTACGAGGCGGTGGAAGACGGACGACCCCAGGAACAGCGAAGCGTAGGCGAGAAGGACTTGGTCTAGAGCGAGGATAGTACGGGTTCGGAACGAGAGAAAGGTGTGGAAATTGGAGGTTTGGCGGCGTTCGAGCGGAAGGAACTGCTTTCGTCGCAGCACAGCACGCGAGACGAGGTGGCAACGCGGGACGAGCGGCAGAAAATCCCCAAGGTTACCTACAGGTGAGGGACGCGGAGCTGTTGAGGTAAAGGAACTGGCAACGTTTATGCAGCGTTCAGCTGGGGAAAGAGGATAGTGGTAAATACACGACCATCAGTGTTAAAAGTGGGTGAAACGTCTAGAATAGGTGGGAGAAGTATTTCGAACTGTGTGAGTGGCAGTTTCCAGGCCATTTACTGCACGTATCATTAGATTCATTTAAAGAGGCTATACCTTGTACAATTTTACGTAAATGATTCAGAAGTTTTATATGTTGTACAGTTAATATTATCTAGAAAGATCAATTTGTTGTATTGTGTTTAAAGTAATTGCTTTTGTGACATGTAAAAGGGTTTGAATTAAGTAACGTGAATGCCACATATATTTTTTTGTGTTCAGTATTATAGTGAGTGCGAAGCCCAAGGCTAGCACCTGTGAAAGGGTTTCTTTGAAACAAGTATCAAATTCATTTGAAAAAAAAGCCGTGCACGGAAAACTAGAGGTCAAAAGAGTAAATAATTTAGTAGTGGAAAACTCAGAAAGGAGTGATCAAATCGTAAATTATAGTTGATGAAAGTGTGTTCAGGCAGTCGAGGTGACGCCTATGTTTTTTGGTCTTTTGTCTTGTTTCATTTTTTCAGTGACCAGCTACTTAAAGTGCAATAACCTGTTGTGAAATTGCGTCACTGTAAATTTTCTCATTGAATATATTATTCGTATTTTATTTGATCCATTGTGTTAAGGGTTCAGACCTTTCTCATACCCGAAAAATCCTGCTTCCTGAGAATTGTAAGCTCGCTTCACGAGCATTCATGCTATCACAACCCACCACGTGTGGTAAAGTAGGTAGGTGGACGTGTTACAATATATATATATATATATATATATATATATATATATATATATATATATATATATATATATATATAGAGACATACTAAAATGACGGACGTTTTTGTTTAGGCAAATAAAGGTCAAAATATTGCAAAAGCCGTGGGTTTCTATGGTACAGATACGCAGAGGATACACCATAGCAACGCGAGTTCGTCCTGAGACGTGGGTTTCTATGGTAAAGATAGGCAGAGGGTACACCATAGTAACGCGTTCTGAGACCTGGGTTTCTATGGTGCAGATACGCAGAGGGTACACCATAGCAACGCGGAAAAAACAAGAGGAGAAAAAACACAGAGAGTTTTCAGAGTGGATCAGATTGAGAATTAGGGCATTCCGTTGTTGGTTGGAGGAAGTTTCGACTTGGTCACTGATCATCGTGGACTTCGACAAGAAGGAAAATTGGATTATTCAACGTGGCAACGTCGAGCAACGTGCGCGCGAAGAGGCAAGAAAGGATAAAAGGTTCTATAACTCTGTTATTGCAATAACGAAAAAATGGTCATGACCTAACAATAACTTGTAATAATTGATAATAGTTAACAACTTTTGGCATGCATAATAAATTGTAATTCATAGTTTGAAAGAAAGCTCGAAGTACTGCTTTGTTCAAAACGAAGTTCTGCTTCGTTTCCGCCCAGCAGCTACAAGCTCTGACGATGATCGCTACGCGATCGAAAAGATCTTAAGCAGAAATAGAGATTTGATACCAGACAACCTCAGTTTATTTACTTTGAGTGCAAATAATTTATAACATTTAAATATTTACAATTGAATAAAGTTATCCACAATACATCCAAGTGAGAAAAAAATTGCACTTTCCTTATGTCAGACGTTTTAATGAAAATGGGAACTATACTCAATTTATATTGACATTTTCTTCTATTCGAAAAAAAGTTCATAAAAACTTTTCAGACTTTGCCCAAAGAATGATGAAAATTGAAGTGGGGCCTAATGTAACCTCCAAAATTAAATTAACGTAATTATCTCCAGAACAGCACAACTTGATCTTACTCCTGACGTATTTACCGAGTCAATACATCATCGTTCTGCTAAATCTAACCAAAAAGCAAAAATTCCTTCATTAATGTTGCATTTAATTGCAGAACAGTGCGTTCCTTTCGACATATGCATTTAATTTACATGTTATTAATAGATAGGTATACTAATCTGGATATGTATAATAATTCAGTTGGCAAATGTAAGGTTAAAAGGTGGTTCGATGTAATTTTTTATATTATTATTTAATGACTTACCCTTGAAATGCTAGGAATATAAAACCACGAGGTCAAGAAATAATATGAATTATCTTTTAAGTTATTATCTTTTAAGTTTTTTAACCAGCTGTTAATAAATGCAAGTTCACCAACAAATCCATATACTTAAGTAGCAGCTATCCGTAGTTATACTAAATCTTCACCAGGATCTCTAGCTGTATACAAGCTCATCCCTAACAAGCCAACAAAAAAATAGAGGCCTGAGCTGCTGTATAAATAAGTATACTACTCACGCAACTTTTCTTGAACGACGACCTTGCTTCCCCCTCCCTTCAGCAATAAACAGTTGAAGGCAAAAGCTAGCAGCGAGCACTGATGACAACATTCCATTAATACTTCGTTGGTTGGAAACAGAAGCTAGTCAAATCTAGTTGCTTTCATAGTCGAGAACTTCTGTTCAGCTTTATTAGTATTATCAAATAAATGGCTGAGGCAGGTCCCGGTCCTTCAAGGGAGGCACCTAAAACATATATGTAATGTTCCTGCTGTTGCCTACCCACAGTGATGACCTGGCTGCACATGTAGCAAGTTTGACTTTGGTTTTCCAGAGTTTGGTATTACTGTAAATAATCTCGTGGCCGACTTTTTAACTAATACCCCCACTCCGCCCGCATTTCTTCTATCTATCGTTCAAGAAAAGTTGCGCGAGTAGAAATGTTTATAACACAGGAACGAAAAGTAACAAAAATATTATAAATAGAACTTGGAATTTTCGAATAGATCTGAAAATTCCATAGGAATAGACATGAAAATTTCCTTTTTATTCGCATAAAATTGTGCACTGTTGTTTATTTGAGAGGTAGTTGTTTTGTCGCCTAAAATATGTTGCAAGTTTATTAAATTAGCCAACATTAGCTCAGCGATTATGCAGCGGTGCTCGTTCTGATAACCCACAACTAAGCTTCACGTTAACATATAAGATTGTTTGCCTTTAATACGCTTTAATGAGTAATGTAACCAGGGGCGTATTTACTCTGCTTGCCGCCCTGGGTAAGACACAAATTGCCACCACCGACTCCAGTTAGCGTAAATCCAATGATAATACTATCTGATGATCCTATCGTCGGCGGACGTCGATTTGCTTTTGTACAAAGTAGCCGTACATCTCTTTGAAAATTTTGGAACATTTTGTTAACATAATTACAATTCTGGGAGTAAATTCAGACATAGTTAAAATGTGTGTGTGCCTTCCAATAAATATGGATTGCTTCGATAATTGCATGGGGTAATACATGGCGGGACACATCTATGTTTATTCTAAACAAACAAAAGTGGAGTGTCTGTGCTTTCAAAATGCTACTGATTTAAAATCTAATATGTTTATCTAGATGATACAAAGACCAATTGAATAATCTTAATATAGAAAGTGAGAACAATAGCAGCAGAATTATTCAATATTTGCAAATATCTGGAGGAAAGAATGGAGCGGGAATTTGTTCTTTATTCTGGTTTTTATCGGGGATCTTCTCCGAGTCTGTAGTGAGTTGATGCCGTTATGAAGGGTAAATTTTCAAAAAAGTTGTTTGATAGGAATACTGTTTGGTGTGCTATTTCATTTATGTTTAGATCGTGGTGTAGTTTATTGTTAATAAACCATGGAATTCTTTTTATTAATCTTAAATATTTGTTTTGAAATATTTGCATTTTGTTGAGACTGGTTTTTGCGACATAGGTCCAGATCGGACATGCGCAATGTTGGGCGAATGAGTGATTTGTACAGTGTTAGTGCATTTGACAGAGATGGTTGAACGGGTTTAGTAAAGGTCTTAATTGGATTAGTTTGGTTATTGCCTGTTGTGCTTTTATCTGAACGTGTTCTTTCCAGTTAAATTGGGCATCTAAATTTAATCCGAGATATTTTATTGTTTTCGTGGTTGGGGTCCAATTTATAGCATTATTTACGAGTAGCGTGGATGGATATGAAAAAGGGATTTAATTTAATTTTCCAGTTATTTGCCAATTTGTTATTATATTTATATGCTCTTGGAGCTGGAATTGGTAGGAAGTAGAATATCTGCAGTGTAGAGATTAAACGGGGTTGGGGATAGCGGCGAATCTTGGGGGAGCCCAACGGCAATTTGTCTGGGGTAGAACAATGACCCTCTACTGTTACTAAAAAGGTTCTCTTAGATATGAAATTTTTGATGACTTGAATTAAATACTTTGGCGTACCAATTTGGACTAAATTGAATTAAAGGGCTGGATGAAAGGACACGTGCTGAAGCCAAAATCCCAGTTTTGTGAGTCCTTCCAGCCGAAAAACCAATTGGAAGCAAAACGCCCGTCCGTCTGTGAATACTACTAGCGCCTAAACCACAAGTACGATCGGTTCCAAATTGAAGAATCCTTTGTCGATCTCGCTCTAGTTGAAGCTTTGAAATTTTGAGAAACATTCTTTAAAATTTGGGGGTACTTTACATAACGTACCCTGGACATTTTCAAAATTTTCTCAAAAACCGGCTACAAATGTTTGAGCAAAATACACTTATAAAATTGGTATTAGACACGGTTAACTCTGAATTTTCGAAAATTGCTAAAGTTTGAATTTTTTGGCATCTTCCTTCAACTACAAAATTAAATACATGGAATTTTCCTTCAAATGAAATTTATTGTGCATAAAACGTTCTTTAAATTAGGTCATGAAGTTTTTCTTTTGAAATTTTAGTAGTTCTCGTGCAATAGTGCAAGCAATATTTGCAATTCTAAAAAATAAGATTTTCTCAAAAACGGCTCCATATTTTTTCTTTAAATTTGTGGTAAGTAGTGTCAAACAAAACTTATGCCGTCACATAAACGCCATATTGCTGTATCCTTGTGTTTTTTCAAAAAAATTAAAAATGCAATTTTTTGACTTGTCTTTCACGTCTGTAAAATGTACATTAAAGGTGATTTCTTCACATTATTATATTAATGAGCACATATGCTTTAAATAATGTCAAATAAGGTTTCTCGAAAACTCAACAGTTTTTTGTAAAAATAATCACAAAATTCCGCATTTTCAGAAACGCTCAATCATTTTCTCAAAAATTGTTCCAAGTTTTTTCTTCAAATTTTTCCAATAGATAGTTCTAATTGCACTGTTTGTTATGACGTAAAGTTCGTTCTGATGTATTTGTTTTTTCAAAAATTACACAAATGTAATTTTCTTGAAATACCTCTCAAAGTTATGTTTACTATTTTCACTATAACAAAGTTCAGAATTTAATACAACCTAATATTCTAGAAACCATTTGTTATGTTGGTGAATTGGGATTAGCGGCTTCAATTCACTGTGATTGCGTAGGCTTCTGCTGACAGCAGTACTGCTCTGAAGAAGGTCACAATTAGAGATGGGTCCTCGACACCCTCGATACTCGGGTGGTATCGATAGCAATCGATACTTTCGGAAAATGACTCGATACTTTTTCGATACTTTCAATTATTTACGCCATTCCTCCTCTCTTCTGATTTTACGGAAGAATTGTCTTCTTTACATTCCTCTTTCTCCTAGT
Organism: Teleogryllus occipitalis; assembly: GCA_011170035.1. Lineage (NCBI taxonomy): Eukaryota > Metazoa > Arthropoda > Insecta > Orthoptera > Gryllidae > Teleogryllus > Teleogryllus occipitalis. The sequence goes on from BLKR01003293.1 coordinate 36,455, forward strand.
TTTCTTCTGTTAGCAACAAAGAAGTGTCCGTCTGTTCGGATTCACTTACAGTCGTTGAAATTATCCAACGCTGCAACGTCCGAGCGCCGTGCCCTGCTCTTTATCCCACTCGCGCCTGTCACCATCTCTTGAGATAGCACGCTATTCACGAACAATTCAGCTTTGGGAAATTCTTCCTTGTGAGTTCCCAGCAATGTAGTGACGACAGGCATGATAAGCAATGCTCGATGACGGCGTTTCTTCTCGGGATACTCCCCTCCGCCCACTGCGGAGGCATCTGACGGAGCTCTTGAGTTCAGTCCTGCATTTTAAAATGACCGAAAGACGACTAGATTAGTGTATTCCATAAACAAAAAGAGTGAAGTGTGGAATTATTTTGAAGAGGACTCAAAAGATGACAATTCTGCTAATTGTAGAATATGTAAAAAATGTCGCGGCTGTGAACATCGTTTGAAGAGCGCGCCTAGAGGGCAGCGCTCAGCGGCAATTAAGGCAGTCGGCGGAGGCAGCGGAGCAAGGAAAACGCCGCCCAATCCCTGGTGACGAGCTGGCCGGAGAGCCAGCAGCCAGGTTGCGAGTCTGCAGCGCTGCCCGCTTTAAGAGCGGGCGCCGCCAGCCCGAACGGCAGAGCGCTAGAGTTTTGGTTATTGTGTGTAGTAGAGCTAGGAGATACGTACTGTGATAAAGTGATTGTTGGCCCGGCAAGTTATTTGGAATTCTGTATCGATTATCTGTTAGACCCTGCTAGTTTTTGTACATCTCCTGGACATTTGGTATTCGACTTTCGCTGTTGTGATTTGGTACATTCTTTTGGTTCTGGAAGTGTACCTGATGTACTTTCTGTGTTAATAAATCTGTGTTGGATAAAGCGTGTATTATTCCGAACATAACAAAAAACATTTTCGCCTGATGAAAATTCACACAATACTAATAATTTAAAAAAACACGTTACATCAATACAACAGGTAGTATTCAGCTCCATCGAACACAAGTGAGCCAAGCGAACTAATGTTGCACCGGACGTTTGAATCGTCGCAGATCGTACAAGTGAAGTGGTAGAAGTTAATGACCCATGGCCAATCTTGTCAAGATCATCAAGTTCCAACACAAATCAACCAACACTCATTGAATTATTGGTCACAAAGAACAAATGTAAATCAGGAGACAACCGTTCAAAAGCAATAACAAGAAAATTTGCTTACATGATACGCAAAGATAATCAATCGATCATTATTATTGAGGACAATAGATTCAAAGAATTAATTAAACATCTTGAACCTACATACACCATGCCCACAAGAAAATAATAACCCTTTAATAACGATTTCGATTCTCCGATATTTCCGTAGTAAAAAAAATTAAATCACTGTATACGATTCCGAATAACTTATTTTCATTATATACATTAGACATTTCAAATTAGACAAGCATTTATTGTTCAACATTTTAATTCACTTAATTTATTTTTTCGCCATCCTCAACTACTGAACCTCTGAAAATGCATTGACATGTGGTCTCTTTATACGAATATTCTGAAGAGTGATTACGAAGTATCATGCTGTGAATACGAAACCACAGCACAAGAAGATGAATTAAATGTGCGGACTTTCTTCTTCCTGATACAAATCTACTATCTTACTGGAAAAACAAAGTGACTCTCCTCAATTTAAGAAAAAGTGCTGTTCAATACCCTAGCATTTCTAGCTAATAGCTAGCTAATAGCATTTCATCAGCTGCAGTGATTTCGGAGAGACTTTTCGGTACAGATGGATTGATATGTGACCAAAAAGAAATAGAATGGACCCAGAAAAAGTAGAATGTTAGTTTTCCTTAATAAGTATCTTTAAAAACTTTAAAAAATGTATGTTCATCTCAATAGTTTTTAAATATTAAAATAGTACATGTATGCACGTGTAAAGAACAAAATATATCCTTCCACTTCTGATTGAACCACTTTTACTGCTGAGCCTTTAAAATAGTATGGTATCGAGTATCGAGTATCGAAGCTCTCAGACAGGTAACGGTATCGAGTATCGAGAAATTCAGGTATCGACCCATCACTAGTCACAATATGTCCGAGACATCAGCCTTCACGACGCAAACGCAGATTGTTCCGGACAAGCAAGATTCAATTCACTACATCCAGAGCCAACTGTCGTTGGTTGCAGTGGAGACGCGAGGAGCGCACGTCATCCACATGCAGCTGAAGGCGGAGGCACGTCGCCTGCGCCAGACAGTGCCTGTCAACACCCTCCCTCCCCGTCGGATGCATCGCGCTGCATAGCTGCAGTGCATATCGCGGGTGCATCGACCAGCAGACTACGCTTGGGATGCGCTGGGTGACGTCATCCGTGCAGCAGGGTCTCCCAAGAGGAGGCCAACGAAGAGGAAAATCTTCAAAAGAAACAAAGCGAAAACACTAGTTTTAGACAAACACTAGTTTTAGACAAACACTAGTAAAAACGGATACTTTTACAGTATGTAGAGGGTAATACGATCGTAAGTGTTCCATTTTTGGCTCTACTGCTAAAAGTGAGGCGATGCTCAAATGTTCAAATAAAAGGGAAAGCAATAAAGAAAACAAAATACTGTCATCTCATCAGTCACAACTGATCTTAATATAACACGGTACCATATTAAGTGGTTTATGTACTTGAATTAAAATAGAATTAAAGTCAGTAAGGCGATCCAAAAAATAGAGTATGACACACGTGGTAGAAGTGATTTTATTTTGCTCGTAGGTTTGCGCCATTGGGCCTATCGCACTCTTGTCGCAACCTTTCCTACTCGCAAAATAAACTGTCGCTTTTACCACTTGCATCTTACATAACTATTTTCACTTTGAAAGAATAAATGTTTTTTGACGTGACACCTCTTTAAAAAGCAATAAGACCAGACAGTTGAGAAAGAAGGATAACAGTGAGGAGAGAGACGATGGGAAACGATTCGCACACAATACGATGTCTTATTGTTAGAAAACTGCGAGTAAATTTTATTAACTCTAACCTTTTATTCTCTCTTTAGTAGTACTTACGTATTACGTTTTACGTAAGAGAAGGTACAGTAATGTTCCATTGGAAAGTGGCAATTTTTCCTCGGTAAAGCACACATTGTAGAACCCTATTAACAAATAAGGGAATGAATGTTGCCACTATATGTGGTAAATTACATCCACGAACACATATAGTCAAAATCCACATTTTGTGAGTTCCACATGCCAAAAACTGGTTTTCGACGGAATGTTTGTCTGCCCGTCAGTCTGTCTGTGGTCAACGTTACCGCCTCAGATGTTTGGACGATATTTTCCAAAACTGACATTCTTCGATCAATCTGGTCGAACTCAAACGTAGGGTAAACAAAATCAATTAATCTAAAATAAATCTTAAGAAAGTGAAAAAAAGTTTTCTTTTGATGTTCACGTCAAATAAACTACAAGGGGAAGGACAGGTGTCATGAAATAGACTATTAGAGAAAGGTCATAGCGTAACTTTATGCCTACTTACATAAATTCCAGTTCTTTCCTGATGCTTTTCCGGGGTGGATCTTGTGAAATTTCTTTGGTTCCAAGAAAATATTTAATGTAGTTTATTTCCAGTCAGTCATTTTACGTTGCCTCGGGGGGCAAAAAGAAAAAAGAATCAGGTAAGGGTTTGTATAGTTCAACTGTTTCTTTCCTTGTTTTTTTGTATATTACGGTAATTTCAGGATAATTGGAAAATATTTAAAAGAGACTATTATTCAATACTAACGGAGAGGAAACTATTTTGTTGATACTTGGAATAAATAATACAGTCGAAACGACTCCATAAACTCTCCTGCAATATTAACAATGAGTAAAATTTACTACTTCAAGAAAATCGGACCAAGTAGCAATCAAGCGAGTTTCACTCAAAGAGGCATACCTCAAACTGTCTTAAAATCACACTCCTAGACCTCAATCACTCGAGAGCACAGAATAAAAACAGTGATGATACAACAGCACATACATTCGCGTTATTTGTAAGGTTTGCAATTCTCGAAAATTCAGAAAGTTCAACTAAATTAGAACTGCGCCATTTTTATGAGTCCTTTGGTTTATCCGAGAGAAAAAAATAAAGACAAAATTTGAAGACAGTTTAAAAAAACGTCTGAAATTGTTGTTAATATTTCATATGATACTCCCCCTCCAAAGAAATATATTTCATATTCACAGGGGCTTTCTTTTGTGCGTTATTTCGTAATCTGGGTAAATAGACGTTTTGAAATTATAAATAATGCAAAAAATGTTCAAATATTATTTCCCATGCTATTTCCTACTAGTATCTGATACAAACAAGCAACATGTAATCAGAAAAAATACATTCCTGAGGTTTCAAATGGGAGTGAAGAAGTATAAAGTAGGAAGACTCGTTAATATCAACGGACGTAGAATACGGTTAGTATTGAAGGGTTAAGGCACTGCTCTGGCTTCCCTTCGGACTTTATCAGAAGCAACCTCTTAAGTTAGGGATCTTTGTAATTATTTTTGAATTTTCATTCTAGTAGTGTCTGCCATCGAGGGATAAAACTTGAGAGAGAATCTGCACTAGTTCGTTTGAGGACTCACAACTGCACCCACCATCACAGGAATGAGCCCCTTCCTCATTCGGAAGAGACGGCATTGCTTGCCGGTGTTAAAGGGCGCGTCAACTGATATAATCGCAAGACCCGTTCGTGTAGTCCATGTTATATCTCAAGAGAGGGCCCTGCTGAAAGGTGCGATCCGAACTCGGATCACACATTGACTAGCGGAATTATTTCTTCTTCTTCTTCTTTTTCTTCTTCTTCCTTTCAGAGATTAGGCATGAATGCCTATTCCATCTTTACTTGCACTTCAGCTCCATCTCTTCCTGGGCCTCCCGATATCTCTCCTACCCTTCGGTTGGTATTGCATCACTAAGCGTGGAATTCTTTCTTCACCCATTCTTCCAATGTGATGTCTCCATGATTCTCTGTATTCCTCTGTCTTTTCATTTATGTTATATATATCCAGTTCTTTACGGATATCTTCGTTTCTTATGTGATCTTGTTTTATGCAGCATTTAACTTTCCTGAGAAATCTCATTTCCGCTGCTTGGATTTTACTTTTATCTCTCTTTTGCTATCTACGATTCACTTCCATACATGAGAACTGGAGCAGCCATTGTTTTATAAAATTTTATTTTGGTGTCTTTCCTTGTTTTGTTCTGAAGCGTTCGGTTTATTATGCCACATAGTGATTGAAATTTATTGGTCTTATTCTCTATGTCTTTATCTCCGTCATAGCTGATCTCGCAACCAAGATAATTGAAATTAGAAATCTGTTCGATTACAATATCGTCAATTACTATTTTTGAGCGAACAGGGTGTTTACCATAACGGGCCATAACCTTTGTTTTCTTTTTTGATATCCGGAGATTATATTCGTGCCCTCCCAGTAGATGTAGTTTGTATACGGCGCGGAATTATTTACTCCAGATATCTGGTATCTGCCCCATCGGGGCGCCGCATCAGCCAGGCCGCCGACTCGTCTCCCGACATTTGTGTGCTCGAGTAGTGCGTGTAAAGTTGTGTGTATGTGTGTAAAGAGGAAGAAGGGGACAAGAAAAAGAAGATAAAGAAATAAAGGAACAAAGAAATCAAGGCAAGGAAGAAAGAGGAATGAAGGGATGAAAGAAGAAGCAAAAGGAGGGGTGACTGAATGAGGAAAGAAAAAAAACAATAATGCAACACCCGATCAAGCACTGCTCTCTCATGTTTCAAGTGGCAGGGAACACCGAAGCGGTGATTAAAACTTGTGCTGTTGCGCCGCGACCGTTGTCGCCCTGGAGGGCGTGCTGCGAACAGCGGCCGAGCAATTCCACTCCCGCCCGCTCGCGTCCCCAGCGCCCCCAGCGCTGCCCCCGCGAATTGCAGTGGGCACGAACACGAGCCACTGGTGCACGCGAAACCACGGCCATGATGGAAATGTATGTCTGAGCCAGGGCGGTACACGAAGTGTTGCACCGGGAACGGTGGATTAGTGCATCAACTGTCACTGCAGTACCTCTGACCGGGAGGTCCTAGGTTCGAGTCCCGACGGCGGCAGGATTTCCGACGCTAGCTTTCAGCTAGGTCGAATTCCGTCACTGTCAGGAGGAGAATTCTAGCGGCCGGCTGCTCTGATCGGTTGTTTTCCGTGGTTTCTCTGATCAATAATCTAGGCAGGTTTCTACAATCAACACTAGGTGAATGCTGGAGCAGTGCCCTAAAAACGGACCATGGGCCGCGCGTGATCTTTCCATCCTCTTCCTTGTCCTATCCTCACCCCTAACACACACACACACACTTACATCATCATGCACCACACTACAACACATGCCGGGAGACCGATCGGGGACTTAGAATTTGTACCGGCTGGGGATGTGCCTCGCTGGTGGGAGCTACCTGGTTGGGAAAAAACCGCTAATTGACGGTAGGTCGGCGCCAGATACCGCCATCTAGTAGGGGCAGATCACCGCCATCTTCCGATGAAAAAACACGCACTACACTTACGGGAATAATGGCCTCAGACATTAAAGCGCCCGGAATCACCAACAATCAGTCATCGAAGTTTTGCTCGTTCTACTCAGCACCAGTTTGCGTCACGAACCACGTGACCACAAGGGCGCACTTTGTTTGAAATGCCAGACTGACCACCATGTTACATGGAGAGCAAGTATGATTGAGAAACATTTTGAAAGTGACAATTTTCAACGAAAACTAACACGATAAAGAAATGTAATTGAAATAAGAGATTTTTAAAAGATATTTTTTTAAAAAAATGCTTCATAAATCTACTTCAGTGACCTGTAACAAAGTGGTAACTTTAGTGTCTGGCTACATTAACAATTCCCGCTAATATTGTGGCGCAAACTGATGCCTGGAGCTCATTAGCTGAAGTCGGATACTATGCGCAAAGCTCACCCATGTCTTTCTATCATGGCTGAGGCTTCATCTTAGTTTCGTTTAGCGGAATAGGAAATATTGTTGGCTGTTCTCCTCGAATGGGAAAGGAAAGAGAATGGAAAAATGATAGTACGAGAAATGGTTGGTGGAAATTATCTTTCTATACGAAAGTGCAAATGTACGGATCAGGGCATTTTACATAACGCGACAATCTGTAAAGCAATGAAGTCGAGATAGTTGCACTCGCTAATGTGGTACAGGGCATGCATAGTTGGCACCAATGTACCTCTGACCTGTTAAAGACGCGATGGTGGCGGGTTATCTATTGAAGGTAGACAGGGAAAATTCAGACGTTTTGTGGACAAGACTCGGGCAACTGATTGCTCTGAACAATTTTCCGTTTTCTGAAAGAGTATTCCGTGACTTCTTCGAACAATTCCAGGCGACTTCCGGCGCGTAAACCCATCAAACAAGACAAGGTACGCGCTCAATTGCTCCTTCCTACTCTTTCACTAATGGCCATAGCTCTTAACGTTGTGGCTGTCAGCGAGATTCGGTGGTATGGATGGCATAATGAAATCTCCGCTCCCCATCGTTGACCATCTTTCCACAAGACACCAGTTGTAAAAGAGTCTCTGGAACTTACACGTGAGACAAGACTAGGCGTAGATTAGATAAATCAATACAATGACGTTTGTTGTTATGATATATTTAATTTTTAACTTTCTCAATCCTCATTTTTGAAATTAATATAAAAAATATATATATTTTGAGATATACAATGTTTCTGTTTTCAAAACCATCTTTATAGAAAAATCTACTTTGTATACTTCCAATTGTTTCCTTTCAGCTATTAATTGTCAGATCGTGGCATGCCAGCCGTACTTATGCCATCAGAAAGCAAATTAACATTACTTCTGTACAGCAAATGTACTACAATTATAGCATTGATTGGGGTGAAGGTGAATCCTAGGATTCTATTATTTTAACTACTATATCAATGAAAACGTGCTGCGTTAAAACGTGCTTGGAAACCAGACTAAGGTAAAATTTTCAAGCGGTTTTTAATCATCTTCTTCTAGAAAAGCATGTCTCTCTCTCTTTCCAGTAAAATTCACAATGATGTAACAGACGTTAAAGTATGAGAGGTTTTGACCCATTTTGGAGCAGTGTGCATGGCCCGCCCTTTCTGGTGGGCGGGGGTCGCGGGAGGGGAGGGGAGGGGAGGGGAGGGGAGGGGAAAGAGATCTGGCGGGGACCGAGAGGGCAATCAGACACGGTTCGCTGCTCCTTGTTCACTACCGCTCACGTCCGCCCTCCACATCGATCCTCAAGGGCCACGCAACTGCTCCCCCTCCGCCGGCGTCCTCGCCCTCGCCCTCCCTCTCGTCCTCACTCTCGTTACCACCCTCGTCCTTCCTCTTGTCCCAGCTTCCGTCCTCCCTAGCGGTCACAATCTCGCCGTCGTTAAAAATGATAATTTTTAATTCATTATTTTGTGTTTTCGTTCCATTCGGGCCAAGTTCTAAGCTCAAGACTAGTGTCCCGCCATGCGGTGTAGTGTATTGCGTGAATGTATAATTATGTGTACGTATGTGGATTTAAGTATGAGAACGGAAAGGTCGTGTGTGGTCTATGGCCCTTTTATCAGGATAGTGTTTTGGCATTCTCCTGGAATTGATCGGGGAGACCACGTAAAACTACCGATCCGAGCAGCCGACCACTAGATTGTCCTCCAGAGAGCGGTTTAATTCGACCCACATTGCAAGTAGCAAAGTCACCACTGTGGTGACTCGAACCCTCAATCTATCTGGAAGAGACGCTGCAGCTGTTTCCTGGAGCCTTCACAGATGATTGAGGTTTTGCCTTATGTGGGAAAAGAACCGTCAAAATCTGCGATATATGGCACTTCTACTGTATTCTCACAAATTCAAAATTATTGAATAAAAATAAAGAAAAGATTGTAGGAAAAATTTCAAAATCGAAACCGACACCAGGTTTGAAATCAAAATATCACAAAACTGAACCCCAAATCAAAATGTTTACTAATCGAAACCGAATCGTTGTATGGAACGATTGAATGCATTGGTTAAAGTCTTGCGCGGTCGGTCCCTCTTTTCCTTTCAAAGCTAGAAGGGCACGTCCTTAGCCCCTCATGCAATATAGAATTACGATTATCAGATAGCCATCAACGCAGCATGTCCGTTGTAGTGTTTTTGACGTTTCCTGGAAGGTACCTCACAAAATTACAAAGAAAATAACGAACATATATTACGAACAAACTAAGCTATTCAATATTTCAACAAATGTGGTTCCTACATACTATAATGAAATGTGATGGAATATTATGGAATATGATTATATATGAATAAATACATGCAAAAATCTAAATATCAATGACTAATGTCAATTTAATCAAATATCGCCGATAGTAATAAACATTTTTGAATTTCTCACTGAGGATTTCCCGGGTATAAAATTATCACTGTATTGCATTTAACATTTTATGTCCTTGAAGATCGTAGGAAATGACAATTCACTTAATGATGATAATGATTTATAATATATTTATATTTGCGAAGCACTCCGAAACATAACATTTGTTCGTAATATATGATTTCTGAACGTTATTATTGTACATACGCGATAAAAAGTAATAATATATTTGATCATTTATTATATTGACTAGAACATTAAGCACATAGACATACAAAATCAGATTAAAAATAATAATTTTTAACGTTGGTTGACCGTCTCCTCCTGAACATCATCCAGGAGCTATCGGAATGAAAGAATATTCTTCCATGCTCTTGGCAGGTAGATAGCCCCAAAATTCTAGGCGGTGTTGAATGAATTACCAAACAATAGACACTGGCGTTGCCTTGTATCAGAAATGCGAGACGTAATGTAGAAACAAATATTGCAAATGAATTAGTGAACTTTCTCTTAATCGAAATTCACACGTATGTACTACAATATAGAGCTGTTAAATTATAAGCAAGATTGTTTACTTAGAAATAAGTAATTGAAATGTCAAAGAGCCACATTTAAAGCACTTCTTCCACAAAAGAATAGTCACTTAGTTATTTCATTTTACGCAGAATACTTAAATTGTATTGAAAATTGCCGAGTCGCTGTTACCCCCTGTGTTATACAGAGATCTTGCTACTTAATCATCATTGAACTTTATTCTGAGACGTGGAAAGAAGATGAGAGGAATCAGAATTATTTCGACGTAACAGCATTTCGACAGTAAAACTCAGAAAACCCAGAGCAAGTCCAATCGCATATGACAAAAACAATCGATGGAAATGTAAAAATGACAGAGGTTCATTGGGAATGAGTTCCTTTCCTGTTACAAGAACCTTCCCATTAGAGTTTTTCATTATTTCATCTATACTCTGTGCGTATATCTTGTCGAATATCCCTCCTTGTATTAAATGCAATAACATCGCGTTGAAGTAATCTCTTTGGGACCATCCCAGACGCACTGGGAACGCATTATATGCGGGCGTAAGAACGCACTCATCTACTATGTGAAACAAGGTCACACCGTTTGGCGCAGCGTATGGATATCGTTTGAACACTTCTAGACCCGTCTGAATTGAAAGAATCGCAGAACGTCCTGTAGTAATGCTATGTCGAACTGCCATCTGTATGTCTTTGAACGAATCAATAACTATTGCCTTTGCTGCCAGAGCAGCTAATGTTGGAAATTCTGTTGTGTTGTACTGCATGAGTTTCTCCCAGGCTACAATAGTTGAATAAATTGAATCAAAATTGGCGTCGACTTCTTCAAGTGTGCTGAATTCCAGTTCCTTATCTGGAGTGACAAGAGATCCCACGAAGCATCCAGATAAAAAGTTCATGATGAAGAAATTGAAGAAGCTTAACCACACCATTAGTTTTCGATTAGGAGAGTCGAACATACCTACAACGGCACTTCGTGTGACTTCAAAAACAGCTCGTCCAACTGAGACTGAACTAATGAGATGAAGAGTTGTTACAAAAAGCACAAGACTGATAATAGTGAGTGCGTAAACCGCTGTCGAAATAGATGGAAGTGCTAAACGTCGAGAAAGTTCCTTCTTGCGGACGACAAAACACATATTCTCTTGTTTGTGAGGATATAAATAATCCACATACATATTGGAGTTGACCTCAGGATATCTCGACCTTCCAAACAGATCGAACTTTCCTAGAGTCAGATCGTGCAGACCTCCCAAGAAAGTTCCATTTGGGGAAACTATACCTGCCTCGGCTGTTACACACCCATTCACATTGCCAGAATGGAAGGCCAGAACATAAACTGTGTGAGCGTCCCACCCACTTCTACTCCAGTTCCGTGCACAGTCATTTAATGATAGCACTGAATTATTTGGCATCCCGAATTTCACAAATTGGCGAGTTCTCGTCATTGATTCTTGAATCGTGTAACTGCCATTTTCGGATTGAATTAGAAGACGAACAGTTGAAGATAAGCTGCAACACACCGTACTAAACAAAAAGGTTGAAATCACAGAAAATATCTTCATGTTGATCAAAAGATTTTTAGAATTAGAAAACGAATTATTGCTAATCACTAGAAAAGCTAAAATGTACTCAAAGTGACCTAAAGCTAGCACAGTTTAAAATATATTCTCAAACATAGAGCGTTGTGGAATCACTATCGATTAGCCATTCGTAACGGGCAGGTGAATATCAATTTCGTATAGTTACAAACACAATTGTTTCCTCACGTTGACAACGACGACTGGTAGAATATTTATGAAGGATGTTTCTGGTGTTTTCTTGTCATTTATCTTGAAAAATTCGTATGAATCATTGAAATGAGCATTTCGTTCAAGCTCAATTGTGCTTATTTTTATTCAAGTGTAATAAAAACATGACGTCTCACCCCTACATCGAGCACTGCGCTCTTCTTTAATATTCAAAATCGACCTTTAGATATGATGTTGATTTGAACATGTTGTTAACTTGTCTACTCTTATATGTGGGTAATGTCTTGTTTCCACCTCACAGAGAAATAACATAGCCGAGTCAGAGCAAGAAGTTTTATTTACATTTGATCAGCTTTCCATCGATCCATTTTATCCATTACTTGAACACAGGAGAATACATATTCAAAATTTATTTTTTGCTATTATGCGTTTCCGTGAACTTACTTCCTCTTTGTGACATTTGAGATAAAGTATATCATTCTTCGTAATAATATTTCATACTTTTATGTCAGACAAAATGAGAAATGTAAAACATTACCAAAGTACATTAACATAATTTCAATGTAAGCAAATGTATTAAACATTCAAACGATACTCTTAGAAACAAAGAAAGGTTTTAAAACTAAACAAATTCAGTCAATATTCACGAGAATACGTATATTATTATAATAAACTTGCGAGATATTTATGCAATTAAAGAAAATCCGAAATAAGTTTGGCGTTTCGTGGCATTAAATGGACATCAGTCAGGAAAAGAAATTAATTCCACAATGTTAACTCTAGGAATAGTTAATGGTTGTTTTATTGATCACAAACCATTAACTTTTCCTAGAATTAATTGTGTGGTCGTGAATGCAAGAGCTTCTACAATGAAAACTCACATTTTCTCTCGAAAAAGAAGTATTGTGCAAAACATTCCTCCCACCATGTCGCATTTCACTATGTTTTCAGTGTACACTTGTGTGGGATTCCTTACCTAGGCTGGAAATAATAAAAGATGGAATTTGCCATTGCACTCCAGTTTGGAATAGCGATAATTGTTGCATTTTTACTCACATCGTCACCAATAACTGCACAACTCTTGATGGAGAGACTCCCTTCGGACTAGGATTCGAGTCCCGATCTTGGCCGATTTTCGAATTTAGGTGTACAGCTAGTTCGATTCATCTATCTGTAGGAGAATTCTAACAGCGGCTGCTCTGGTCGGTAGTTTTACGTGGTTTCTCCGATCAATACCAAGCGAAGATAACTACCCTAACGAACGGGCCACAAACCTCGCGCGAATTTTACATCATCTTCCTCATCCTATCCTCTCGCTCACAAAAATACACTTTCATGCATTGCCGGGAGTTGAAAGCTTTCTCGGCTGAGGCAGTGCCCCGCTAGTGTGGAGATATGTGGGCGGAGAAACCTCCGGAAGCCCCCACAGGTCGGCGTCAGCGGCGAATTTCGCCATCCAGTGGGAGAAAGCACCAACATCTCCCATGATGAAAAGCACGCACTACCCTTTCGCGACTAGTAATCATACCAGTTGACGTGCTCAGAAAAGTCAATCAATCATTCAATTAATCAATCACTCCTCTTGACACACCACTTCTACTTCCACTTCATTATTCTTAACTCTACAGACTTCGAAAGACGTCAAAGAATGTTTGGTAACTTGGAACCACCAAGGTTGGTGACATTACTTCCTTCAAATACAACCTTGTTATGTGGTTTAAATCAATTTATTCAAAAGTATTATGCCTTATAGATCGTATTCAGTGGTGACACCAAAGGAGGCATGAGACCTCCCCTCAAAAAATGTATTCACAAATACCTTTGTGAATGTTTATTTTACATTGATTTCTAAGACGTAAGAATATGTGGCCGGTATATTAGTAGAAAATATTAGTTATTTTATAGTATATAGACAAATATAATAGTTGCTGTAATGATTTTGTAGTAATTCAACATCTCAACTGAATATGTAATAATTAACAATACAGCTTCATTTCAAAAAGTTCATGCATTAGTTGTTTCACTACCTCTAGACGAACTGAATAAAAATAGAAAGACCACAGAAGAATTAAAAGAATCAATCTAATTTTATGTTAGGAGCTTATGACCAAGGGGTGTAAGATAGGTGAATTTGGTCCACGACCAAAATAGAAGAGGATATTATCTTATTCTACTCCCAAAATAACCTTCAAAAACAATTATTACCTTCTCGTATACATACGCATATACGGAGTAATATTCGTAGTATGTAAAGCAGCGCGAAAAAAACGGGGAATTTTCGACGCAAAAAATTTCATTGCCGGGCTCTGGTGGCGAAAAAGTGCATAAAACCGGTTGCTAAATTAAGAGAAAAGAATCCTCTAATACGTGATGTAGCCAGAATCCCAATTTTGGGGGTCTTTGATGCAGAAAAACCAATTGGAATCAAAACGTTTGTCCGTCCGTCCGTCTGTCTATCTAGTCTATTTGGGGGCACTTAATATGAAGCCCCGCGGACATTCTCAAAATCTTTTCAAAAACGTATACAGACGTTTTCTTTAAATTTCTTGTAAAATAGATTAAAATAACTTGTAAAAGTAGCATAGGTCCGATTTTTACGGTTAACATTGAAGTTTGGAAAATTGCAAAAGTTTGAGAGTCTTCCTACAACTATAAAATTGAAGATAGAAATTTTCCCTTCAAACGAAATTTGTTGTCCATAAATAGTTGTATCATAAAGGTCATGTACATTTTTTCGGAAATCTTAGTATTTTTCGTGTAATAAAACGTAAAATATTTACAATAAAAAAATTCAAAAACACGATTTTCTCAAAAACGGCTACAAATTTTTTCTTTAAATTTTTGGAGAACCAAATGCACCCTAGCCAATGTCATAAAATACCTCTATTCATTTTTTTTTCAAAAATTACAAAATTTAATTTTTTTGAACTGTCACATCGGTAATATTTGCATTAGAGGCGATTTCTTTACGTTTTTGTATTGAGTACATAATGTCTAATAAAGTTTCTCAAAAACTCAACAGTTTTCTATAAAAATGAGCTCAAAATTCCGCATTTTTTGAACCACAAACTCCATTTTCTCGAAAATGGCTCCAAATTTCTTCTTCAAATTTTTCGAATGGATAGTGCTAATAGCACTGTTTTATATGACGTAATGGGGAATTCTTTTGTTTTTTCAAAAATTACACAAATGTAATTTGTCTGAAATACCTCTCACGCCGTTAATATTGGCATATTCATCAATTCATATGCATTATTACATTTGCAGTACTTCAAATGTCTTTAAATTACCTTTTTCGAAAACTCAATAGATTTCCGAGAAAAGGAGCTTCAAATATTGCGTTTTCAGTACAACTTTATCGCCATTTTCTAAAAAACGGCTATGAATTTCTCAATGAAAACTTATATTTAGGATGAGTTTCTACTCTTCTTTAATATTCTTGAAGTAATAGTTCGGTTGTACTACTAGTAATGCAAAAAGTTGAGAAATTGTCACAAAATATGTACTTTTGGCGACCATAGATGGTAGCTGGCCAGAGAATGGAGCAAGACCTTAATACCAGCCTTTTTTTAAAAAAAAAATGGGTAGTTTTTGCATAATTTAGCGCAAAATATTGTAAATTTTTAATTGTTTTGAAACCATTTTGTCACTAAAACGGCATCGAATTTATTTTCAAAATTTTCTCTTCGTATCAAAAAGCGGTAAAAAATATGGTGCCAGTGCCATTTTCGGCGAACACTCCATATTTTCGAAAATCGCAAAACGTTACTATTTCAATGCTACAAAATTGGAAGTAGAGATTTCGGCCAAAGGTAAAGTCAGTTGTAAAAATATAAATTGTTTTTTTGAAAAACCAGTAGCTTTCGCGTAATTTGAGTTTGAAATTAATGCAATTTATGAAAAAACATTTTCTCAAGAACACCTCCAATTTTTCTCTTCAGTTTATTTCCACGAATATGTGATGAGTCATCACATATCATCACACACAAGTCCAGGAAAAATAAATATTGTAAAAATAATCCGTATTAAAATATACACAATACCAACAAGGGAGAATCAGAAGGAATCGTAATGCGATGTAGGTAATAATCAGAATTTAAGGGAAGTGTTGTGTAAGTAATCAACTAAGAAAATAGTGGACTTTATTGTGAAAATAACTGGAAATGGACACGTGAGAAATTTCCGTGGGAGTAATTAATTATATATAAAAGGGTGAAAAATCGATTAGCCAAGGAATAAACAATAGTCAGTCGGAAAGGAGAAGGCGTGAGAAGGAAGCGAAAATTAGAGTATTGTGGGAAGATTAAGTTGTGTTAGTTAGTCATAAGTGTTTATAATATAATTGGAGATAAATGGCCATGCACACATGCAAGGGGAAGTAAGAAGAGCATATGAATGTGGTAATGAAATTACGGTGTCTGTTGTCGTTTTGTTTTTGATATGGAAATGAATTATGCAAGTTGGTTTCATTCAAGCTGAAAGGAAAGCAGATCAGAACGTTTGTTTATTGAAAAACGAATATTATTATTATTATTATTATTATTATTATTATTATTATTATTATTATTATTATTATTATTATTATTATTATTATATTTCTGTATTTTAACACACAGCTTTCATTGTCGCCGCTTAGTGGTCGGAAACAAATGCTGAATGCGCTATTTTTGACGTTTTCACAGCACAAAAGCTTCGCTTCATGTGAACACTTCATTCGTGCCTTATAGTGCTTCGGCTGTTGAACGCGAAACCTACAAAATGCGTATCGATCAAACGAATCGAGAGGTGAGAAAAAACACCTGAAAGCACTCTGCGACCATCACGCAGGTAAGTGCACTCGCTCAAGGTACAGTCCGCGGCTTACGACTCTCCCTGCTGAAACATAACGCGATCTTCTTTCCCAGAGCGCTAGAGTGCTTCGTAACAGGCAGCCACAGGAGAGGAACGGGTAAGAATCATTTTACGATCGTAGCATAAAACACTTGCGAGCGATTTTCCAATTTGAACAGTCTTCTCCCATTATTATTATTATTATTATTATTATTATTATTATTATTATTATTATTATTATTATTATTATTATTATTATTATTATTATTATGTTACCTTTTTTTATTATTTAAGGTCGCATCAACATCTAGGTCATTAGTGACCACTATTGGAGTTAACGGTATGGTAACTATGAAGATGAAACGATGTGTTGATGATATGGGATGAAAGAACGAACATGAATACAATCATGCCCGAGG
The DNA here is from genome assembly GCA_011170035.1 of Teleogryllus occipitalis. Classification (NCBI taxonomy): domain Eukaryota; kingdom Metazoa; phylum Arthropoda; class Insecta; order Orthoptera; family Gryllidae; genus Teleogryllus; species Teleogryllus occipitalis. Next base: position 53,349 of record BLKR01003293.1, read on the forward strand.
CGGGTCTGGAACCCGCGACGCTTCGGTCCGAGATCGCTATGATACTACTGCCTTAGCGATCTCGGCCACCCGATATACTATGTTACCTTTCTTGGGTTTTCCTTACCCGGATTTCCAAGGTAGAGGGACATACCACATTCCTTGCTGTAAATAATTAAAACATTTAGGTTTCACATATTTAGAATTATTTTAAACATTTAGTGCGAACAATCCGGAATGTTTAGAGAATGACTGACTTTTCAGCTTTTGGAATAATTTTGTGAGGGGAAGACGTAATTTTTTCAATATGATTCTTTAGATTTTTGTTGACAAGACAAGTTGCTGCTGCCTTAATTTGTATAATCTCAACATTCTCAACGTCAATTTATTTATATTCTAAAGTGACTAGAATATATTTTTATTTTTGTTTTTGCATTATTGATCTTCCGACTATAGAGTGAGTAATATCAATAATATATGCTTTCCTTTCTTGCTCGTTATGTAATAGAATGTCTGGTTTATTTACCGGAATCTTTTATCAGGATGTATTGGAAGGTCGAAATACATTTTAACTGATTATTTTTTGCGAAGTGTCCAAGTTCCAAACACAAGGGTTCAATAAACAATTTATTGACAGAAACAGGTACAGAGCTATAGTGCCGGATATCCAGGAGAATTGGTAGAGAGACGAAGCCGTGTTGCCGTAAATCCAGGAGATGTACCACCATACGCCGAGTCACCAAGTAGCCGAAAAGGAAAGTCCGTTGTCGTCGCGCAGTTGTCGTAGTCTATCACTCCTCACACCGTAACCACCACTTAACCACAGTATCGTCGCTCTATCACCGCTGCTCACTCGCTCACTCTCTGCCTGCCTCAGCTCCGCGCCGAGGCTTTATAGCTGCCCTAGGCCGTAGGCCCGCCGACTGGCTGTGTAGTAGGGGCGGGGTCGAGTCTCGCCCCGCTCGCTCAGGCGTGGCGGCCGCACTCAGCCGAGCACCGCTGGCCCGCGCTTGTTGTTGACCGCTGCCGCCAGGGGCGGTAACGCCCTACTGACGTGCTCCTGTGGCGGCACATTTAATTATGTGCGGCCGGTCACGACACCCTCCGCGCCCAATTGCGTCGTGTACGGCGCAAAACGCACCCTCCTGGTGCTCCTCCGGGGGCGCAACTGCGTCCTGGGTGTCTCCACTGCGCCTTCTCCTACTGGCTCGCTGACTTCCTCTGGTGGGGGTTCTGCTGCGTCCTGGCCGCTGGTCCCCGCGGCGGCTGCCTCCTGCGGGATGTAAATAGTTTCCCTCATCACCTTTTTGTAGAATTCCTGCTGCGATACATTGGGGAGTGAGTCCACCCTGCTGGGGTTCACCCGGGGTCTCAACTGCCCCTGGTGGCGTGTCACCACCCTACCCTCCGTGCGGACTAGGTATGTCCTGTTTCCCTTGGCCGCCGTTACTATTCCCGGAAGCCACGCTGGGCATTTTTTAAAAGAGGTACAATATACCAAGTCACCCACCTGGAATCTTGGTTGCGTTCCCACCGACCTGTAAGGATCCACTGGGCTCAGCAGAGACAACAACGTTCTCGGTTGTCTCCCGTGTAGTACCTCGGCAGGGCTCCTGCCGTCCGCGCCTGGCAAGGTGCGGAAGGTGACCAAGACCCGCAGCAGCGCTCTGGACCTGTGTGTACCTGCTGCGCGAGCTTTCGACATAGCTGTCTTGAAAGTTCTCACGAACCTCTCCGCTTCCCCGTTCGATTGCGGGTGAAACGGCGGTGCGCAGACATGCTGGATCCCATTGCTCGCGCAGAAGTTCGCAAACTCTTGGGACGTGAATTGAGTTCCGTTGTCTGATACCAACGTGACCGGTAGCCCCTCGGTCACAAAAATTCTTTCTAGCGCGTTGATGGTCTGAGTCGACGTGGTGTTAGCCATTTCCACCACGTATGGATAATTAGACTTGGCGTCTACTACGACCAACCACATCTTGTCCCAAAATGGGCCCGCGAAGTCTACGTGCACCCGTTCCCACGGCTCATTAGGCTCAGGCCAGGGAACCAAATCCTTCCTAGGTGCGCTCTGATTCAACTGGCAGGCCTCACACCTCTTGAGCAACTGTATGATGTCTGAGTTCATCCCCTCCCAGAAGCAGTGACGACGCGCCAGCTGCTTCGTGCGGACCACCCCCCAGTGTCCCTCATGGAGGAGGTCCAATACGGTCTTCCTCAGTACCTTCGGGATGACGACTCTCGTAAACTCTTCTCCGGCTAAGAGCAACACTCCTGCCTTGCAAGTTAGCCTGTCCTTCTTGTTATACCAAGATGCATTGCTCCTCAGGCACCTGAGTGGCCAGCCTTCCCTTACATAATTTCTCACTGCCCGCAGCTCTGGATCCTTGTCCGTCTCCTGCGCGATTTTCCTGGCTCCCAATGGAAACTCCGACAGTACTAGGCATTCTTCCGTATCGATCTGGAGGCACTCTTCCTCCAACTTGTCGAACTCCAGGTCCGGGCCTCCTGGCAACCTGGATAAAGCGTCTGCATTGGCGTGCTGTGTCGTGCTTCTGAAGTGGATCTGGTAATTGTAGTCTGACAAGAATAGCGCCCATCTTTGCAGCTTCTTCGCTGTGCTCTCCGGGATCCGTTTTCCAGGGTGGAATAATTGCACTAGCGGCTTGTGATCTGTAATTATATGGAATTTACTGCCATATAAAAATCATTGAATTTTCTTACCGCGAAGATTATCCCCAACGCCTCCTTTTCAATTTGCGAATAATTCCTTTGATGTTTGTTGAGGGACTTTGACGCAAACGCAATTGGCCTCTCCACACCATTGTTGTCCTTCTGTGATAATACCGCCCCGAGACCATACTCCGAGGCGTCCGCTGCTACCGTGGTGAGCCTACCCGGCACAAAATGATTTAACTTAACTGTTTTCACCAGTGCTTCCTTTAACTGGCTCAGAGCCCTTTCGCAGTCTTGGGACCATACAAATTTCACTCCTTTCTTCCTCAGCTTGTTGAGTGGAGCTGCGATAGTAGAAAAATTCCTAATGAACTTGTTATAATAGTTCACTTTTCCCAATAATGCTTGCAGCTGCTTCACGTCTGCCGGCGGTGGCAGTCGTAGGATGGCTTCTACGTGCTGGCTAGTGGGTGAAATGCCGGTGCTGTCCAGCACGTGCCCCAAGAACACTACCTGGTCCTTAAAGAATTCGCACTTGTCCTTATTCACCCTCAATCCATTGTCTTGGAGCACCTTAAATAAACTCCTCAAGTTTTCCTTGTGCTCCTTCTCTGTGCTCCCCGTGACTATAATATCGTCCAGGTAGTTACAACAGCCCCTCAGCTCTGCTGTCAACTGTTCTAGACAGCGCTGGAACAGTGCGGCTGCGGAATTCACGCCGAATGGCAGCCTGTTGTACCTGAAGAGTCCTAACGGGGTGTTAATCACCAAAACTTCCTTGGCCTCCTGGTCGAGTGGCAGCTGTAGGTATGCGTCCCGCAGGTCAATTTTCGAGAATTGTCGTCCACCGGACAATTTATAGAACAGATCTTCCGGCTTCGGGATTGGATATTGCTCTACTTCCACCTGTTGGTTCACTGTACTCTTGAAATCACCGCACAATCTAATCGAACCATTGGCTTTCTTTACCACGACCAAAGGTGTGGCCCACTGGCTTGTTGATACTGGAGTGATAACACCGTCAGCCTGCAGCCGTCTCAGCTCTTCGGCCACTTTTTCCCTGAGGGCCCACGGGACTGGTCTTGCTTTGAAGAAGCGTGGCTTGTGCCCCTCCTTCAACTGGATGCTTGCTCGGAAGTGCTTACACTCCCCGAGCCCGGGAGAGAACACTTCTGGAAACTCTTGTTCTAGTTTCCCGACGACCTGTGTTTCTTCTTTCTCCGCGACCTGGTTCACTGAGTCAATTACTCCAAACCCGAGCTTATCAAAGGAGTCGAGGCCCAAGATGTTCGTCACGTCGTAGCGGTCCACCACGATCACTTCAATATCAGCCTGCTTCTTCTTGTAAGCTGCCCTTAGCGACACTTTCCCCAACACCTTAATTGGGGTCCTGCCGAAAGCGTACAAGCCTTTCTGCACCCTCTGACATCTGGGTGCCCCTAACCGCCGGTAGGTTTCTAAATTGATGAGTGTTACCGCGGCCCCTGTATCTAGCAGGAAACTCACCGGCACTTTTCCCAGCTCAATTTTGACCATTAGTTTATCTTGCTTGCTGGTATCGAGCACTTGACTGATCATATCGATTTCCATGTCTTGCTCCTGTTTTTTGTACCGTTCCGCGTGCCTCTTTCTTCCGCATACTTCCCTAATGTGGCCCACTTTCTTGCACCAAAAACACTGCGCATTTCTGAACCTACATTGTTCTCTTGCATGTAACCTCTCACAGTTTTTACACGACTTCTTGATTTGCACACTGCCACTGTCACTTTCACTGTCACTGGCTCTCTTGAACACTGGTTTGCCGCTGGGTCGGCGGTTACGCCTCCACTCACTGTGGTTGCCGCCTCTGTTGCGGTAACCTTTCCCGGCACTGTCACTATACTCACTGGAGTCACTGTCGGTCTCGTATTCTTTTGCCGTCTTTCCGCTGCGTACCGACCCACTGTTTTTGATGTGGTGCAAATGCGATTCTGCCGCGATCTGGCGAGCTGTCTCACAAGTCATTTCGTACGTCTTACATAGGTTGTGTATTTCCTCTAATGAAGGGTTATCACTTTGTAAGGCTTGAAACCTAATTTTCTCTTCCGGTGTGTGTAGCACTACCATGTCCCTTATTAAAGTCTCTGCGTATGATACTTCCTTATCTGATGGCGGGCACTTGAACTGACAATGCCGCGCCAGCCCGGCCAGCTCTGTAATCCACTCACTGTGTGTTTGCCCCTCACTTTTTCTGCATTGAAAAAATTTGAACCTAGCTGCTACCACATGAGGCACTTTGTTAAAGTAATTGTTGAGTTTCTCTAGCATTTCTGCCCATTTGACACTCGATATTTCTCTCTCTGGGAACAGTTTTTTCACTAGGTTGGTCACCCTGTTACCTACGCAGCTCAAAAAGAACGCCTTTTTCATTTTTGCGTCTCCTACCTTGTAACACAGTAGGTGCTGCTCCAACCTGTGTATGTACTCGGCCCATTCCTCTGCGTCCGGCCGGAAACCAGGGAACTGTGGAGGGGAGCGGGCACTGACCGCCTCCAACAATGCAGCCATCTGCGTATCAGCCTGTTGCCGCTGCTGCTGCATCTGTTGTTGTTGTAACTCGAGCTGCTTCTGCTGTTGTTGCATCTGCTGTTGCTGTTGCTGCATCTGTTGCTGCATCAGCGTAATTAACGTTGCTATTTGTTGGGACTCCATGTCGTCGTTTTCTCCTCGTCGCCAATTTGAAGTGTCCAAGTTCCAAACACAAGGGTTCAATAAACAATTTATTGACAGAAACAGGTACAGAGCTATAGTGCCGGATATCCAGGAGAATTGGTAGAGAGACGAAGCCGTGTTGCCGTAAATCCAGGAGATGTACCACCATACGCCGAGTCACCAAGTAGCCGAAAAGGAAAGTCCGTTGTCGTCGCGCAGTTGTCGTAGTCTATCACTCCTCACACCGTAACCACCACTTAACCACAGTATCGTCGCTCTATCACCGCTGCTCACTCGCTCACTCTCTGCCTGCCTCAGCTCCGCGCCGAGGCTTTATAGCTGCCCTGGGCCGTAGGCCCGCCGACTGGCTGTGTAGTAGGGGCGGGGTCGAGTCTCGCCCCGCTCGCTCAGGCGTGGCGGCCGCACTCAGCCGAGCACCGCTGGCCCGCGCTTGTTGTTGACCGCTGCCGCCAGGGGCGGTAACGCCCTACTGACGTGCTCCTGTGGCGGCACATTCAATTATGTGCGGCCGGTCACGACATTTTATGAAGATATTGGCTTTGTAATCGTAATAAAGTATGATTTCTTCTTCTACCATGTTTTGTTGCCACGGCTTGGTGTACAAAATCTCCAGTCCATTCGTAGATACTGTATTGGCGAGATTTGTGCACTTGTCTGATGATCGATGACATACTATACATTCGTCATTAACATCCAGTATATCAATATTTTCAACTTTTTTAGTTAATATAACCTGGTCTTGAGTTGCTTGAACAAAAACCTCAGTCTCTCTAAAAGACCTTCTCTGAGCCATCGCACTGAAGTCTTGTAGTCTACCTTTTCAAGAGCACAGGGAAATCTACCATGAAGAGGTTTGCACTTCCTTACCTGCAAACTTTCTTTGACTGACGTTATATCAGTGTATTGTGCATTATTGATGAGATTTAGGAAGTTTAGCATTTGTCACATAATTAATTCTATTGCTTTATGTAGAGGCAACTGTTCAGATGTTTTTGAATACAAACGGTTCACGAGTCGGTTGAATATAAAATCTACTCCAGGTTGCAACGAACTTTCATAAGAGCAAATCTAGGGACTGTCGGTGCCCCTACAACACTACGCAAAATGTGGGCTGTTACAAATAAAGCAATGTCTTGCACTTCCCAGTCTTTTGAATTAGCGTCTGAGAGTTAACCCAAGTTATTATACACATTTTGCTGAACAAACCCTGAGCTCCGATAACAATCGGAACGACCTGTGCTTTTACGCCCCACATTCGGCTGACCTCGATTTCCAAACGCTTGTATTTAAGACGTTTCTCTCTGCCTTCTTGGCTACGACGTTTTGATCGCACGGCACAGCCACATCTCCTCGTACACACGTTTTATTCTCCAAATTCCAAATAACAACATCAATTTGTTTGCCGCTATCTTGTGGTCAGCTAGAATTTGATGGTCATACTGTATTGTAGACTGTCTAACAGACGTCACCGGGTCTGGTGTGCGTTTGTACTACTTGGAGCATGTGTATGGAACTTCGAGGGCGTTGCAGATCTGCCAGTGGAGGTAACTACACACCCTATCGTGTCTTTTCATGTATTCGGTTTTTGCTGCAATTAGACGAGCTGAGACAATTTTATAAATGGTTTCTACTTGTTCCTGGCCGATGCGGCATTTATCATCTTGGTAAATTTTGAAAACCGCTTTATCATAATGTCGTGATCACAACGCTTTATCTAGGGCAGCTATTACAATTGCTACCGATTCTGGTTTCATTCTTCCCCTTTTAAGCCACACAAATGAATGCTCTTTATTGATATGCACATTGTCCATCCTTCTAGATATTATCCATTGAAGGGTTTGTCTCTCCAGAATTTCTTTAACATTTTTGGGATCTTACATTTCACGTTAAGTAAAATGAGAAGTTCAGTGTCTGTATTATTCTACGTGTTTTGCATGATTTTCTTAGAGATGCTTTTTGCTACACATACAACGCCTCTTTTTCCCATTCTTCGGTCAGATTTAATGACCAACCTCATTAGTGGATGACCTTGATGGCTGACTACATAATTTCCCATCCTGACTATTGCTTTGTGCCCGGAGGCATGGAGGCTTCTTTGACCTTCGTTTGTGTGAGGCTTCTACGTTCTTCCTTACGTGACACAAACTCTACGTACATCAGCTCGAGGATAGGCGACATGATGCATTGTAAGCGGTTTTCTGATTTTTCGATACACGATTCGAATTTCTTGCTCAGTCATTCGAATAATCCGAAACTGTACTCGGCTATAGTCACCGCCAAACTACCAATTGCAGATATTTTATTCCTGGAGTTCAGAGCGGTGTGTAGGACAAGCCTCACTTTTCTGTAATACTTACTTCAAATTATCTCTTTCATTGTGTCGTTCTAGATGATCTCACATTCGTCAATTCTCAAATAGTTGTAAGGTTTACTTGATTCAAGTTCTTGAATTACTGTATGCATATCAACATCAAAGACGTTGACCGACGTTGTCATTTTGCTTCTCATTATATTGACGTTTGCACATTTTTTGTCAAGACTATATTTCACGCAAATATCATTGTTAAAACTACGGACGGTAGACAGCATTTGGGAGAGAATCGCTTTATTCTTAGCAAACACTTTACGATCATCCATATGAAACAAATGTAATAATAGTCTTCCATCACCATGGAACGTATAACCTAAGCGAGTGTGGAACGATTCCTTGACAGTGGAATCAAACTAATGCAAAGCAGCAGAGGGAATAAGGAATCTCCTTGAAATATACTCAAGTTAATCTGAAAACTTCGTGTTTCTACTACTTCCTTTTGATACCCACAGAGGTTTACTCATTGCCGCGGAATTGCAAGAAATCTGTTTAACATTAGAACTCAATGAATAGATGTCACTAAATAAATGTCAACATTTTTCTCTCTTGACACGCAGGGCGCAACTTACGTATAGTGACCCACGTACACAACGCGCCGAGTCGGTGCGTCATGTACGTAGATCACTGCAATTCCCTTCGCAATGCCCGAAGTTGCTAAAATGATTTGATCTGTCTGGCATCTTTTTCATGCCTTTAGTGAACTGTAACGAGTACATTGTTGGCGACCACCATCTTGTAGTAAACCTGCAAGCAACTAGCGTTTCATCATAAACGACACATGGCTCTGCAAATTATATATAGTTTTAGTACCGTATCTGAGCAATTACACGAAAAATGAACCCGATGGGTAATTTTTGTGGTTGAATTCGGCTTTAGCTAAGTACATAAGAAACAGCTAGAATTAGCCATTTAACAAAATCACTGTCGACCAGTGTTATCGATTCCAGTGCGCCAACTGCAGAGGTCATTAGTCCCGTAAGTGTAGTGCATGTTGTTCTCGAGATAGCGATAATCTTCCCCCGCTAGATGGTGAGATCCGACGCCAACCTACCGTCGGCTAGCTGGGTTTTCCCTGGCCAGGTCTCCCCCACCCGCGGAACGTCGCCCTAGCCGGGATAAGCTCGTATCTGGTCTCTCAGCATGTGTGGTAATGTACTTCATGCATGTGTAAGACTGTGTAAGTAAGGGGTGACGTTAGGATAAGGAAGACAAAGGAAAGATCGCGCACGGTCCATGGCTCGTTTCTTATGATACTGCTCCGGCATTTGCCAGGTATTGATCGAAGCACATACGAAAAACTACTGATCAGAGTAGCCGACTGCTAGAATTCTCGTAGTAGAGTAGCCGACTGCTAGGCTCTACAAATAGAAACAGTTAACATGCGTTCTTATGGAAGGAAAGGATGGTTTGATTAACAGTAAGTAAATATTTATATTAGAAGATTTTGAAATAAGTACTTCTGTTTCATTGACTAAAGTCCGGAGCGACAAAAAAGCGACAAATTCCTATGGTTTTATTTTTTATTTATGTCTGTAATTTGTTGGTTTTCTTGCGTTTGCGATGCTAACTTGACACGACTTTCGTCACGTGTTTGCGAAAAAATTGCATTTCTGGTAATATTTGAAGAGCGACAAAATTTGTTTTTTGTAAAGTCTGGAGCGACAAAAAAGCGACAAATTCCTATGTTGTTATTTGTTATTTATGTCTGTAATTAAATGGTTTTCTTGCGTTTGCGATGCTAACTTGATATCAAGTTAGCCGAATCTTAATACCAGGGTCAAATGAAGAGCGACAAATTTTTTTTTTGCGTAAGAAATTAGCGACAAAAAAGCGACAAATTTTGAGCCTAGTTTCAATAATTTTTGAAAACTTTGCGATTCTAACTTTACGGAGGTCCTGAATTAACACCTTTGGATATTTTCTGGAGATATTTAAGAAGTATACAGAAACCCGGTGTGTATTGTAGATGAGGTCATTGTGCACGCTGCTGCTGTGGTCAGGATCAATGAAGTTGTGTTATTAAACGCGCTCTCGCACCGGCGAGCATTTACAAGATTGGAAGCTACATCGAACAAACGAGAAGGCAAGTTTTTTATTACAAATGTGCTTACAATTTGTTTTATAAGGTCATGATTCGGAAGAAATCAAAAAATGTCTGCATGGTCTGCTTGTCTGCTTTCCATTAGGAAATACTATGCTTTTATTTTACTAAAGGGCATATCTCTTTCTCTGCACTAGTACCTTCATTGTATTGTACTCTATTTGTTCAATCTCGCGATCAAATTTGCCACCAAGGCGCAGCCCCTAATAGCTTTCTTCCTGCGCGGCTACCCACTATTAAGAACGTACTTTCGCCAGCCTTCTCAGAAGTCCGTCCCAGATCATGCCAGCACATTGAAAATCTAACAAAAGGGCAATAAAAACATTAACCCAGTGTTTTCCGCGTAAACCGCCGTTCCCAAGGGCCCACGCCCACCGAGGACATTGACCGCCGGTTCTTGGCGCCGCCACAGCTGGGGATTAAGCCCTCATTAGCCTAGGGCTGGGGCATCCCGGCGCGCGGCGACCTTCACACCTCCATCGCTCGCTACCTGACAAGCCACCCAGAAACATTACACAAACATTTCTGGTAATGGCTTCGGACCTCCCTCGCTATACAACCCCGTTAATGCATCACACTGACAAAGAGATTTTCAAGTGCACTGCCGGCACGCCGCCCCGCTCCTGGGCCACCTGCAAGCCAGATGCCTCAATCCCCGTGGGAAGGAAATCTCAAATACTACGGGCCGCCATTGCGGGCACCTCACGTGACACCACCTTCGCTTCCGATCGCCGCCAATGTCACGTGACACACCTCTCCCCGGGCCCGAAGGCGCATCACGAATAGGAAGCCGATCGCGGGCACGTCAAACTTTCCCGCCTTACCATAGCCACGTGACTCTCTCCTCCACAGCCTCAATAACCGTCAGATGAAATAAATACTGCGACTTCGCTCCCACATGACAGAATCGAGAATGACAGACGAGATACAGGAAGAGAGACTAAACAGAAGATAGACAGACTAAACAGAATTGAGAGACTAGAAACAACAACAGACTAGACAGAAGAGACTAGACAGAGAATTGAGAGAATAGACGGAGAACAATCGACATAACAGACTGACCAACAAAACTCAACAGAGTCGGCTGTTCCTGCTTCGCCTATCTGGGCGATTAGTACGGCCAAATCAAGCCTGCCTCAAATTCGTGCTACTCGCGGGCCGCAGCTGCCACCTGGCCGAATTCACGGCAAACTCCGTCACCAGCTCCGGTCATCTGAGTCAGCGCCCATGCCAATTCGCACCACCAAACTGCCTGGAGCGAGCCTCAGTTCTGACATCAACCCAACCGAGTGATTTGGGTTGATGCCTTGCTACAAACCTGTGAGTAAGCTAAACCCAAGTGTACTTCAAGAAAGAAGAGCAGTCAGTAAAACTATAAACTTTCAAAGGTCCTTCGGTCCACCATTAACCAAAACCAGTTGTATTTACGAAGTTGTTATGCAATTAAATTTATTTATTCCATTTGCATATTATCTATCATTCTCCTAAAGGCAAACAGTTCCCTGAAACCCGTTCTGAACCCGTATGTAGTCGCACTCGCAGGACGGCACCTCCCAGTGCTGCATCTGCTACACTATTGTACTATTAAATATACAGTGCAGTTGTGTAATTTACATTTTGTTGGTTAATGTTATTTTAGTTTATTTTTAATCACTTATCAGCTGTTGCGTTTCCAGCAATTAGCTTACACTCTGTCAAGAGATTTACTGAAAATGTATTGGTTTTCCACTTTGAAGTTCAAGTAATGAATTTCTTAATTCAAATGCTTATAAATAAAGGTATGATATTAAACTATGGATTGTTTGTCCGTTAATGTGTCAAATCAAGTAACAATAGACAGAAATCAAATGTATGGTTTACTTAATAAAATAATGTTACAGTAATTTCAAGTTTCACTGTTATTCACAATGTTCATTTTAATTTATTCCTCTAATAATACTTTCCCTGTCTTGTCTGTAGAATACCGCAATTAAATTTTGTTCAGTTCTAATTATGTTTGACTTTCTTTACGCAACGTCGAGTTCACGAGACAACATTAGATTGTTGTGCTTTGCAGAGAAAAAGAATGTAAATGAGGTCGTGGATTAAGAGACGGTAAATATATTTCTTAATTCTTCACTTGTGCTTCCTCTGTACTATCAGTTACGTATAAAATGTTGTAGTTGTATCTGCACAATCCGAAACATTTTCAGGGCTCAAAAATCAAAATGTAAAAATGTTTTTTCCGTTTTTCTGACATTTGACAGTTTGAATAATAAAGAAGAAAAAACATTTTTATGGAGGTGAAATGAGTGTAAACATTTTTTAATATCTGTTATAACAAATTGCAAATATCACAGAGTGGCAAAATCGTAATGACATAAAATGTCTGCATTGCTATTCAAACATTTTAAAGATTTTTCCCACGTGGTCTGGGACACCCTCCACAAGGTCAGTCTTTGTTTTTTAAAAACAAATATACTCGCATTTCGTAAAATAAAATACATTCATCATCCCTCCATCAGAATCAGCCAACATCTCAGTGTAATCTCATGTGAATATTTCCGTGACAACATTCAGAGTTAATTTGAAACTATCAATCAATCACTATCTCAAAATAGATAGAAAAAAAATTGAAAGAAAGTCAGAAAAAAATTGACAGAAATTCATTCATATCTGTGAATTGTAGTAGAGAGTACAGGCATGTGAATTAATTCCATAACAAATAGTATGAAAACAAGTGTTTCAGTAGCAGGTCTACTTTTGATGAAAGTGTAATCCAGTGACGCACGTTGAAAGAGGCAAGCATTAAGAGAGAAAACCCAGACACACCAGTGATTGAGAAATTTTGGGTTTTGTGTTGGTAAACAGACAGAATTGTCTTTGATGTGTTTAACATTAATGCGTTTGAGACGCCAGCTGGAATAGAAATCGTGGGCAGATTGCTCAGGTCTGTGGTTTTCGTGGGCTCTATATAATCGTTTCTACGCGAATATCGGATCAGCACTTTACGAAGCTTGCCCGGTCAGGACCATGTGCGAGCCTTTTCATCTTGTTCCTATTTCCCGTCTTCGGAGCCGAACATATCCCCGCGGCCCCTTCCCGCTGATCTAGGAAGCCTCCAATAAGTGTCGAATGCGGTCATGTCCTATAGCGGGCACTAGAACTCAAAAAGGAGAAGGCCCACGCTAGTGAAACCGCATAAAATGAATCATCAGGTACCGGTTCCGAAACTTTAATAAATCGTTCTATGAATTGTGCTATAATTCAATGCATTGTTACGTAAAAAGCTTTATAAATTGAGAATAAATTGAGTGTAACGAATAATATCTCAGTTTTTGTATGAAAATGGAAGTCAGAGTCCTATGATTGCCAGTGTCAAAGGTTGAAACAGCATTAACAGTCAAATCAGGCTCAAAGTTGTGAAGAGAACCAAAGAAGCCCAAACCGCCCTGTCAGAGCGGCTGCGCGTAGAGAGGCGCACTCCGAGAGATTGGAGGGAGTGGGGATGACAGCCTCTTCGCAGCGCCCGGGACGAAGTAACCAACTTCCCCCTCGGCTGCCCTTTTGCAAGGCGCCACCCCTCACAACGGGCTCTCCAGACCGTTCTCAGGGGGAGCAAAGGGCTCACGTTGCCAACTTTTACATTAATACTAGCTGAAGTATACCGCGTTGCCCGGATATTAATTTATCGTAATCGTCTATTAGAGAGGAAAGTGAATGACGTTTTCTTTCTCGACTTACGAAATACTTCGTAAGAAGTGATGTAATCATACGCCGAAAAACGGCAACTTTTTGGCAGAAAAACTCATATTGCTGTGCCCCGGTAGCGAAAAAGTGGACAGATCCTATTGCTTTATATAGGAAAAATACTCTAACACGTAGTGTAGTCAGAATACATGTTTTGCGGGTTCTTGAAACCGAAAAATCGATTGACGGCAAAATCTGTCCGTCTCTCCGTCTGTGGTCAACGTTGGCGCGTAAACCGTAGAGCCAATTTTCTTCAAAGTTGATATTCCCCAATCGATCTTAATGCATTCAAAGCTTTGGGACTTGGAAACGGATATTTTGATTTTTGAAGATACTTTAAATATACATAAATATATATTTTTTAATTTTCTCAAAATGGCACCGAATATTTTGACTAATCATTGTCCTGGGATATCGAAAAGGACATCCAATAGAATGGTGCAGGTCTCATTTCGCTGAAATCTCAGATTCTTTTAAATTGCAAAAGAGCAATTTTTGGGGGGAGGGGGCGTTCTTCCTACAGCTACAATGTGGGAAATGCAGATTTTTTCCTTCATGAAATCTGTTCCTTAAAGACAGATCTTCAAATAAGTTTATGATAAATTTTTCAAGAATATAAGAACTAGTTTTCGTGTAATTTTGCGCTAAATATAGGAAAGTTTTTTTTTCAAAAATCGCTACAATTTTTTAAAAAACTTTCTCGTTATTTGGGACGGTAAACAATATTGTATTAGTCCCATTTTTGGCTATCTTGCCGTGTTTTTGAAAATTGAAAGACTTTTTTGGGTCTGTCTGTCTGTCTGTCCGTCCGTCCATCCGCCCGTCCGTCCGTCCGTCCGTCCGTCCGTCGGTCCGTCCGTCCGTCCGTCCGTCCGTCCGTCCGTCCGTCCGTCCGTCCGTCCGTCCGTCCGTCCGTCCGTCCGTCCGTCTGTGGTCAACGCTAGCGCCTAAACCGTTCAGCTGATTTTCTACAAAATTTATATTTCCTTATCGATCTGTACTAACTCGATGCTTTGGGAGTTTCAGACGGATATTTTGATTGTTGAGGGTTTTTTCATGAAACTATCACATATCTTTTCATGCGTCTGCCTGAGTTCAGTCTACACTGCTTCTGAGGAATAGTGGTATGAGTGACTGCAAGTTAACTCTGCAGATATGCGTTTGGGTCTCGGAGCGGGAACAAAATTGCTTGTTAAAAACTTTTTGAAGGTTTATGTAGTTACATAATACAGCTGAGCAATTATAAATAATTGCGAGAATGTATGTGTTTTTGTGGCAGCACAGGTTTCTTTAATGTATTCCAGGTTGGCCTGACTTGCCTTGCCCTACGCCGCGCCGCACTGCCCAAACCCACCCTTTTCCTTCGATTCTTCTTGACCTGGCCTGGTCCCGCCTTTATCTGTCATCTTGGCTAGGATCGCCGTTGCTACTTCTATGGTCGATATGAGAAACCGTAAACAATGCATTGATGCTCCTGGAAAACTTTCATAAACAATTTTGACCTGATGAATTGAAAATCATTAAGAGCTAACTTTAAGAATTTTAAGAAACGTTTGAGTATATTGATTGATTTTCTCCCACCTTTCAAATTATTCAGAAAGATTGAAAAAGCGTAATTTTAAAGTTTGCTCCGAGGGGAAAGAGAATTTTTACAAACTCTCATGTACACAGTAACTTTTATTTCGTTTTAAAGGTCAGTTGCATAAAGTTTATTAATAGTACAATAAACTGTAAAGAGAAAAATTTGCTCGAACAGACAGACAGGTCGACAGACAGAATCCTAAAAATAATTAAAATTATTGTGTAAATAGGCATATAAACGTATAGACATTGACATAGATATAAACAGATAGATTGAAATAACATACCAATTCCAATTGAATGTATATATAGGTTATCAGGGAAGACCAAATCATGATATTAAATTCCTTTTTTTCTTTTGGCTTCAAGGATTTGATGTCTTGGGAAGCTCCTGACAAAAATAATGGTTTGAAGTGTAATGACTGTTAACGGTGCATTTTCATGCATGATTACGCTTACTGTCACAATAGAAAAGACGATTGAAAAATATCTAGACAGTAAGCTGACTGCAAAGAACTGCAAATAGCACTTATATATATTTTTCAAATGTCTTAAATCCTGATATGATTGATATTATATGGTTATATTTGTTTAATATTTGAAACGAGCCATCTATCTGCAACATTAAAATAAGATCAACAGGAAGAGTCAACTATTCCAATAGTAATAGTAATAGTAATAGTAATAATAATAATAATAATAATAATAATAATAATAATAATAATAATAATAATAATAATAATAATAATAATAATAATCAAGTCAATCTAACTCTTTCTACAGGAGGACAAAAGAAACTACGGCACGAACCACCTGTTCTTCTCAATACGTAGGGTTGTGCGTTCTAATCTCGCCTTCACAGCAAATGTATACTTTTGTATTTTGTTTGCTGTGGACCAAAGAAGCATAATTGAGGAGGTAGAGGGAACATACAGATTACTCTCTGTTCTTCATTTTTTGTAAGACAAATGAAATTCTAAAATCTTGATTATGGCCATGTGAAATATCATTGATCATCATTGTACTCCGACTCCTTGAGTTCTTCTTCGCCCAAGATTCTCTGAATAAATTTCTATTATAAGTGTGATTTGTAGAAAATGGAAGTAGTGGGCCTTTGGGTTTGTGCCCCTGATTGTTAGGCAACTCAACCTGCACTGGTGTTGAGCAGGCACATAACCTATTCCCTGACAATACAAATGCTAACGTTTATTGTATAATCTTGAGAGCGTCATTCAAATTCGTCAGTGCCATGAATGCATCAATATTCATGGCCGTCATTTCAATTGATATTTATTGTCGAAATTCTCCAATAAAAACAAAAACGCCTCGGTGTAATTTCAATTGAGCCTTATATATGCCGGTCGCATTCTGAGAGTTAAAATGATCTTGGTTGTCCAGGTGACGCCGCGTCGACGGCTGTGTTGCCGACGTTTCGGCCATCTTTTCGTGGTCTTCCTCAGAGCTTATCGATCAGCCCTGAGGAAGACAAACTTCTACAGCAGCTTCTTCGACGCTGCGTCGCCCGGGAAGCCAAGATCATTTATATGACTCTGGTCGCGGAAGCCTACGACTTCATCCTGAAAGTGCTTACGTGCACTTGCCAAACGTTAACGCATAATGAGCTTCCTACCACTCAGAGATGTGATGTCGTGAATCCGTTAAATGAATTTCCTTTCATGTTTTTTCTGTAATGTCATGTAATTTCTTTCATGTTTAATACCAAAAATTGACCATCATTGACCTCTTCTTTCTATAAAAGTTTGTAGGATTTATTGCGTAGCGTCGAGTTAAAGAAACAAGACGACAAAACTTACGCACATTTATTTGTACATTAAATATCAAAGACAGCATGTGAAGTACAGTTCCAGAATGCCCAAAGAGCAACTTGTTCAAAACCTCGACCGCTCTCCGTGACCAGGTCCGTGATGTCGCATGAGCTGTGCTACAACTGAGCTGAAGGAGCATGGAGAGAAGAAAATAAATTTCTTCCAAGTTCTTCAGAGGCAAACAAAAAGGTTGGCTTTTGTCTTCAGAAAAGGACCGTTTTCATCCCCCGCTGTTAGCATTTATAATTGGACATGTCCTCTTACCCAAACATCCCATAGAGACAATTGCTTTACGATACGTTTGCTATGTGTGAGATACAAGTGGTTCCGTCATGTCTCGCAGGGTCGCTGGTGGCATTGCGCACGAAGGCCGAACGGATCGGGACAAAACATCCCGAAGTGACATTTAGTGTGAACAACCTAAAGAGAGATATTTTCTTGGTGATAGGCTCTTCATGTCTCAATGTGAGGAATACGATTCAACGTTGTGCGGCAGAGGTATTTAAAGCACCATCTGTCAGAGTTATGAATCGTTTGTTTGTCAAACATCATTACATGATGAATTTTTTAAAGATGAAGAACGAGGTTTTGGAAATATCGCGTGTGAAACGTCATTAAATGCGATTTCTTCATATGTTTATTGGACGAACAGATACGCATCTGTACATGTCCCAAATTGATGTAACAAGTATTTTGAGACGCCCTGTAGAGTGTTCCGTGTGTGAGTAGGTTCCTTGGCGTGCCGCAGGGGCGCTGGCGGCGCTGCGCGCGGGGGCCGCCGGGAGCGCGACGGAGCAGCCCGAGGCGTCGGCGTCGGCGACGGTGCCGGTGGCCGTAGCGGGCGGCGTGGGTGGGCCGCCCGGCTCCTCGCCCCCGCGCAACCCCAAGTGCTCTTTGGGCCACTGCCTGCAGCGCCTGCCGGCCATCCTCAGCAACGCGCACGGCATCCCCGCCTCCAAGAAGGACCTCGACGCCTCCTGCAGGTAACGTCGCCTCACACCTCCAATACCCTCACATTGTCAATCGCCTCAACTTCCAATCCCTTCACATCTCCAATCCTCTCACATTTCCAGTCCACTCACAGCTCCAATGCATCACAGCTCCAATACATCACAGCTCCAATGCATCACAGCTCCAATGCACCACAGCTCCAATGCATCACAGCTCCAATGCATCACAGCTCCAATGCATCACAGCTCCAATTCATTCACTTGTATAAACCTTTCTCATCACCAATCCCCTCAATCTACAATCTCCACACATTATCAGTACCCTGACATATCAAAGCACCTGCCAGATCAAATCCCTGGTCATTCCAAATTTCCACATATCCCAAATCCCCGGACTTTTCAAATCTCCTGACATCATAAATTCTCAATCCCATCATATCAAATTTCCTGACATTTTAAATCCCCTGACATCTCAATGCCCTTGACATCTCATCTCAATAACTTCGAAATTTCAATTTCACTGATATATCTATTCTCCTGACATCTCCATTCCCCTGATATCTTAGTTCCGTGCCATCTCCATTCTCTGATTTTTCAATTCCCTTGACACCTCAGTATCTGATACATCGAATTGTATTATCTCGTAAAATTATAAATTACCTTTCCTTTTAGATTCATATATTTCTTGTTTAAGCTACGTTACCTCTCGATGTGATATATATTTTCTGATTGATTTATTAGTTAGTGATTCTAGGCACGTCAACTGCTAAAATCATTAGTTCTGTAAGTGTAGTGAATTTTTTCACGGGGGGTCGCGGTGATCTTTGCCCCCGCTAGATGGTGAGATCCGCCGCCGCTCTACAGTCGGCTAGCGGGGTATTCCTGAACAAAATGTTTTCCACCACCGGAGCACCGTTCTGACTGTCCCAGCCAGTGTGGTGCCTGTAAGTGTACGGGCAAGTGTAAGTGTGTAAGGGATGAGAATGAAACAAGGAATAAAAAGGGAAAGATTGTGTGCTGTCCGTGACCAGTTTGATAGTGTACTTCTCCGACATTTGCCTGGTATTGATAAGAGAAATCACGGAAAACTACGGATCAGATCTACCGGCCGCTAGAATTATCCTGCAGTGACTTAATGGAACCTAGCTATCTAGCTAGTGTAGAAAACCCTGCCACCGCCGGGACTCGAACCTAGAACCTCCCTGTCAGAGATACTGCAGTGACATCAGTTGATTCCCTGAGCCACCTCTCCCGGTATGTGATGTACCGCGGCTTCTAAATATCAACAAAATACGCATATATTTCAGAATGTGCTGATAATTTGATTCTTGCATTTGGATTGCTATGAGTTAAGTATGTCCCGAGGGTTAATGTAATGGATCCCTCGTAGCAATTAATATGTTTCATATTTTTGGAGTTTGCCCGAGAGATGCGCTCTCCACAACCGTTCAAATAAGGGCGTCTGTTCGAACGTTAATAGTAGTCTAATCCATAGACATATTCTTCGCGCCATGATGCAAAGATTGTGCTTCATGAGCACTCGGGAAGGTGGCAAATAATTTGCATTCTAATCACCGATATGACATTGTAAGCGCGGTATAAGCATCAAGTGTTTCGCTAATATATTTAGAGAATTATATCAAATATTTTGTGATACTAAGCAGACAGTCTTTATAACAAACATCCCTAAGCCGATACGGTGGCCGAGATTGTGAAGGCAATAACGATATCGGACTGAAGGGTCACGGGTTCGAGTCCCGCTTCGGTCATGGTTGTTTTAGTGTTCGTCCTTTCACCCTTTATCATTACCATATCGTTTCATCTGCATAGTTACCATACCTTTAACTCCAATAGTGGTCGTTAATGACCTTGATGTTGATGGACCTTAAATAACCAAAAGAAAAATGTCCCTCAAAAGAAACTCATCAGCACATGGCAACGTTAATTAATAAAGGTCGGTCGGAAAGTAATGCCTTACATTTTCTTCTTCATGCAATAATAATGGTAGACAGTTGTTAGCCTTTCAAGTTTCGTATTTCCAGCGTTAGTGTACAAAGTTTCAAGTCTCTCCTAAAGATGACAGTTCCTTATCGAACTCTTAAAATGGCGGCTTTAGACGACGTATGATACAAACAGCGAGCTGTGACTGAGTTCCTTGTTGCGGAGAAGGAAACTGTGGTAAACATCTTCCAAAACAGATTTCTGGGGGAAAAAATTAAATGCATTACTTTCTGACCGACTCTCGTAGTATACCTAGTAGGCCTTCAAATTCAAAATTTTAAAAATGTCTTTACTGTAGTACGTATTTCTGTCTCCTTATACGTTGTGTGTTGATATATCATTCATATGTAGTCTTAGTTTTTTACCAGAACCATGGGAAATATTCTCACTGGTAGAATATAATACGATACGAAGAATTGGAACTACTTTTACTTTCAACACTGATTTCTATAATTTATTCAAAGGGAATCAATTACAATAGCAAGCACAAATCTAAATTAGTTCAGCTGTTTTAATCAACTTTCAACTATCGTTATAACTAACCGTTTTAATTTCAATTGGTTCATGGTGTAATTCTTGTAGGTTTTGAGAACATTTTATATAGAAAATTTGACTTTCTCTTTTCGTTTATACTGTATATGTGCAACGTTAGTGATCCTGTTATCTTTCAACTATTTTCTGTTCATTACCATCACGTCCAGTGAAGCTCACGTTCATAGACGAGCGACTCCCAAAACGTTTCATGTATCAAAATGTTGACAGTTAATTTTGGCACGGCAACTCTGTTTGTTCGCTTTATACTAAAGCAAATATTAACTTTAGTATCGTGTGCTCTTGCGTTGAGTTAACGAATCTCAATGCAATGTGACTCGCGAGAGATCCACGTGACATCCCTAAACGATCCATCTTTATTAGCGAGCAATGCGGCTACTATCATTGCTCTTCCGCGCCATCTGCCGGGAAAATATCGAGGAGTGCGACAATAACACTGCGAGGTCCAGGAAGGAAACTCTCGCTGACCAGGCGGCTGACCATTTGGTTTAGAGAAACAGCAGTTGCCACTGCAGCGAATCCGACAGGAAGTCATATGAAAGAAGAATAAGTTAATTGTTTTTCAACTTTATTTAGAATTTATCTTCGAGTTAAAAAAAATCAGTAATGAATGGTCGGCGGCTTTCTATGATATTAAATTGTCAACACTTCGGTAAATAAGAAATAAGATGACATTCCACGTTTTTGGTTTTGTTTGCATTTTATTGATTAGTCATATAACAAGTAATAATGGAAATACGATGTGTAAAATTGTGTACTTGTTTTGTATTACTGTATGACTAGTATGTAAAAATAAATTATATTGTTTTTGTAGGACTATTTTTTCAAATTTAAGTCAAAGAACAGTAAACAACTGTATTTGACTATGAGGGAGAAGTGTCATCTACCATTAGCTCTGAAACCCCTTCACAACATTTCAACTACAAATAGTTGAATGATGAATGAAAGGTTCATACAAAGTGAGGTTTGAAAATTTGAAAACTTAACATTTTTGCTCTTGAGTTACTGTATTTGCATCTGTAAACGAAATGTATATTTTATTTTTTGTATTGCTTAAAAATAGTTATCCATACTGTAACGATACCGAATATTATACCCCGGCTCATCGCACACAAAATGTTGCGTAATCACGCACTGGCGCTTTTGCGTCTTTTCTGAGCCGTCGGGCGGCTGATTCGTTACGCACCACTGCTGTCGCGACATCTCGGCGCCAAGCAAAAGGGGAGAAACTGTGTTTGTTTTCGCCAACGCCGACGCGGGTCTTTCCCTGGGGATCTAGCTGGGAAGGGGGGCTGCGCAGTTTGGAAACTCTGGGAGGGACCACCTGCGTTTATTTACGAAAAGTGTGCGAGTGAGAGCGTCTCATGGAAAATTCCGCTCGACACACCGACGAAACGCAAGATATTATTGGACCAAATTTAAGTAAGACGTAGGAACCTTTTGCCAATAGAAGCACATTTTGTAAAAATTTTGGAAACTTCTAGAACATTTGGGAAACTGGGGGGGAGAAAAGACTTGCGAGCGCTGGCATGCGCCGAGCAGCCAGATCAGAACGGTGTGAGAGATCCTAGTAGGCGGAGCAGAAGGGTAGGAGAGGTGAGCGCTGAGGTGCGCTCAGCTCGCAGAGCAGTAAAGCCGGAGAAGGGCAGTGTCCCTTTGTTTTAAATTGAGGACAAGCAGTTCCTCCTATTGCTCATTTGTCGAATATATTCTCTTTTGATCTCTGCCGATCACGCCCGCTTCGCCCGTCACAATTCACGCGACGAGTATAATCGCGTTACTGGACACCTGAATCTTGAGCTGTCGTCACTTTTGGTCGTCGCTTTTGGTCGTCGCTTTCATCGTCGCCGTCAATGCGCCGCCGCTGTGGCCGCTGCCGCCGTCGCGTCGCCGTGGCCACGCTGCGCCACCGCAACCACCGCTGCCGACGCAGGACTCAAAGGGCCTTCCCCGACACCCACGGGACACGCCGCCTGGTGTGAGGTTCGGCGACCTGTAGAGGTTGCCCATCCCAGCGGACCTGCCTGCGAACGGTGACTGTGTTTTGATTGTCGAGCTGCGGCAAGATCTTCAGTGCGCCCTTTAGGCGCGACGCTTGTTTAAAGAAACTCTTATCAAGGAAGTGCTCGCCGCGCATTGGCGACTTCCTTACATGATTAAGTTCCCTGTAATACAGTAGTTTTATAGCATTAAAAAATAGAAGTTCAGACCTTGACCTTATTCAGACCTTGATTTTTTGTATGCTTAAAATTGAAGTTTTTTTCATTAAAGTCCATTTGTGTTCTCAATAATTTTATTTTAAATTCATCATCATTTTTTTAATATCCGTCCACCATCTATTCTTCTTTATTTATTTATTTATTTATTTATTTATTTTACGTCAAAAAACAGTTAAAAAACTGCGTATGACGGGCTATGGGGAAAAGTAAATTGTGTGCACATTTTCAAAATTCTGTGATCCCTACACTAAATCATATACTACTTAAGTTTTGAATTTTGAAAGGGAGAAAAAAACAACAAAAAAACTCCCTACTCTTTACTCTACATGCTTCCTGAGCTAGCCGGCCACACGAGCCCAGGTAAACAAAGGTAGGTCTGGGAGACCGGGTTCGGTGCAAACATGGCTTTCCCAAGTGGGGCTCGAATTAGTATCTTTGATACCCCAGTAAAACGCCCTCAAATTTAATTTGTGATAAATTAAATATCGCTAATTTTTAAAATTATCGTGTATTGTTTGCACGACAAATTAAATTTAATTTTACTAAAATTAAAGTAAGAAATGGATGGAAGGACATTTGCTACGAGATTGAAAACTTATGGACTGTTAATGATGTTATTTGGTCTTGTATTTTGTTCTTGAGTGTTATTTTTTTGTGTGTTGTGTTGTGGAAAAATCGTGTGCGCGTTTCAAGAAAAACAGTAAAAACGCATAAAGTAGTCAAAATGCTAGACGAATCGGGTGTCGACGTAGGAGGAGACGACAGCTCAGGGGACCAGTCCACGCCTGAAATCACCTTAAGTGATCTCATGCGAGTGTTAACTAACCAAATTTCTGAAAGTAATAAAAAACAAGCAGAACTAATGACTGAGAGTAGTAAGAAACAGGCGGAAAGTAATGAAAAATTAAAAGCAGAATTAATGAATCAAATTTCTGAGAGTAGTAAGAAACAGGCAGAGAGTAATGAAAACTTAAAAACAAAATTAACGAACCAAATTTCTGAAAGAAATGAAAACTTAAAAACAGAATTAATGAACCAAATTTCTGAAAGTAATGAAAAGTTAAGAGTAGAACTAAATTCACGGTTTTCAGAACACGAAAAAAAGTGTCAGGAAACAGCCGATCGGTTAGAGAGCTGCTTAGAAAAACAATCCGCGAAACTTATAAAACTTGAGGAAAAACTGGAATATGAAGTCAAGTCACTTAAAAATCAACTTGAGAGTAGGTACGGGGAAATTGAGAACACAGTTGAGAAACTAGGTCAAGAATTGGGGAATTCGAGGACCGAGACGAATGTGAATTTCAAAAATCTTCAATCTGAAATTCACCAGAAATTAGAAGCGTGCGACAATAAACTAGAGGCATGCTGTGAGTCGATAAATGAGAATATTGCCGAGGTTACGACTGAATTGAACGGCAAATTTAATAAATTAGAAACGAAACTTCACTCTGAAGTTAATCAAATTCATGAAAGGATAGGTGACATCAGTGAGGAAAATCTGAGGGAAAGGGAAACCAAGTTAAAGAAAGAAATCGACAAAAATGTAATCAAATTAGTAAAGGGAGAAGTACAAAAAGAGATGGAAAATCATCCAACAACGAACGCGTCTGCAGGTTCTGGATTAAAATTTTCGTGGGCTCCTCCTCAGAACCTTTGCTTTTTAGGAAAACCGGATGAAAATCCGAAGATGTTTCTCGACCGAGCTGAAAATTACATGAATTTAACAAAAGCGGTACCACCTCATCTAAAACCGAAATTTATGCAGGAACTTTTGCGGGGTAACGCTGCACACGGGCTTACTGCGTTAACACCGTTTCCGGAAACCTACGAGGAATTCCGAACGCGTTTTCTTTCACGTTATTGGGAAGAGCAGCGACGGTACGAATTCCAGAGAAAAATTCTAGAGAGTAGATGGGACAAAAGAAGTAACCAATCTTATTTAGATTACGCAATGGAAAAGATCTCGGCTATCAAATTATGTGATCCGATGACGGATGATAAAAAGATTATTTGGCTCCTGACTGCACATTTTCCTACGTACGTGCAAAATCTTATTAACAGCGTTCGATTTGACAATCTTGACCATTTTCAAGAATTGTTGGCACAATTTGATAGAACGCGGACTAATCCTTACGAGGAAAATCGGGATCGAAATCATAGGTATCCGCCCGATGATGATTATCAAAATAGGCAATCATGGTGTCGTGATGATCATGGTCAGAGGAATGGGGGTAATGACCGTTGTCCACCGCCAGAGCCAAATGAAAACCGCGGTAATAACTCAACCGGTAGGAACGGACGCCAGGATTCTGGGAGACCGGGTCCGTCAAACTAGAACCGTTTGGGCTTTCTAGGTATCTGGGTTCCAAGCGAATTAATTCAGAGATACCAATATTTAATATTGTGTCAGTCAACTATGCTTTTTTTGATCTGAATAACGACGTAAGTGAATCTGTCGAAGATCGAGCGAGAAAATGCCCGGTTGTAGAGTTCCTTATTGAAAATATTAATGTTCAGGCTTTGATAGACACTGGCAGTGAAATCAGTGCAATTTCTCGGAAGCTCTACGCAAAATTATTAAGCGAACGCATTCCAATACCGACTCTGCCCACTATTAAATGCTTTGTCGTAGGAGTAGGAAAGAAAAAAAGTAAGCCTATCACCATGCAGGCTTTGCTTTCTTTTAAAATTGGGGAAATTTTATTCGATGTGCCATGTTTGATCATAGAGGATCTAAATTATGATGTAATACTTGGGGTTGATTTTTTAAGGGAAAATAATGGAGTAGTGGATTTTTCTAAGAATATTGTGAGCTTCGGTGAGGATAGGGAAATCGCAATTAAGGATGACGACGATGACAAAATAGAAATCGGCATTTCATGCGCGTCCTGGAATTTGGGGGATGACGTGAGTGGGGTCTTAAGCAATATGCTGAATAATGACTTTTCTGACCAGGAGCGCTCCCAGCTGCAAAGAATGCTACTTAGGTATGTAAATGTTTTTGATCGTCCCGTACGTCCTATTAAAGACTTTAGCTTTCGAATACAGGTCACCGATGATTCACCCTTTAAAATGAAGAATTATCCCATTCCACAATCAATGAGGGGGGAAGTGGATAAAACTATTAAAACCATGATTAGTGAGGGTATAATTGAAAGATCAGTAACAGCTTATTTGAACCCAATTGTTGTGGTTAAGAAAAAAGATGGGGGGGTAAGGATTTGTTTAGATGCTCGACGGATCAACGAGGTTACCGTACCTGAAAACGAGGCACCTCAGAATATCGATGAAATTTTGTGGAAATTTAATAAAACCAAAATTTTTTCTGCATTAGATTTTTCTAGCTCGTATTGGCAAATTTCAATTCACCCAGACGACAGAAAATTCACGGGATTTTTGTACAACGGACTGACTTATGTCTGAAAAAGAATGCCTTTCGGTCTAAAAAACAGTGGATCAGCCTTCATTCGTTGCCTTGATGAGAAATTAGGCGACGAAATTAAAGAATTCGTCACCCCTTACATCGACGATATTGTAATTTCTTCACAAAACTTCCAGGAACATCTCGGTCACCTGGAACGGTTATTGGAATGTTTGTCGGTACACCACATGAAATTGAACCTAAATAAATCACAATTCTGTACTACGGAAATTTCATTCTTGGGTTACCGCGTTAGCACAGATGGCGTGCGGATTGACCCGGAGAAGGTCAATGCCATAGACCAAATTTCACGCCCACAAAATGTCAAACAATTAAAAGGATTTTTAGGTATGTGTGTCTATCAATCTAGATTTATTCCAGGTTATGGAATTCTCACGGCACCTCTCGTAAACTTATTGAGAAAAGGAACAAAATGGCACTGGACGGATGAGCATGAACTAACGTTCAACAAAATTAAGGCAGCCTTTCGCCAAGCTATTATAGTAAACCATCCGGACTTTTCTCAGCCATTTTACTTACAGACTGACAGCTCCAATGTAGGTATCGGATGCGTCTTATCACAGTCCGACGAAGATGATGTTAGTTACAAAATTGTTGCGGTCACTAGCAGGGTACTGAGGCCTAACGAGTTGCAATTTTCAGTTACAGAAAAAGAGGCACTTTCAGTTGTATGGGCTCTGCAGAAAATGCTGGGGTACCTGGCTGGTAGAAAATTTTACATTATCATGGACCATAAAGCATTAATTTTTTTGAAACGCTGCCACTGCACTAACGCCAGATTACTACGTTCTGTGCTATGGCTACAGCAATTCGACTTTGAAATCCGACATTGCCCAGGAATCAATAATCCTATTGCCGATTTTTTGAGTCGGTTACCCTACGCATCAAATCAGAAAATCCAAAATGAAACGGTGTATTTTATTAATGCCATTAATTTAAATGTGATCCCTATTCCGGAAATGCAACCTAGGAATCTTCAAAGGTTACAGGAACAAGATACCGTCATAGGCAAAGCAAAATTATTTTTACAAAATTCATTAGATCAGAGTGACTCACTTTTTGAAAAGTTGAATCTAAACCCAGGCTTGGTCAAACTGTCTAGTAATTTTGTTATGTTTAGAACCAAGAAACAGCCAGATGAGTATCGGATTTGGATACCTGCAGAAACTACCAATAAACTGATTATTCATGTTCACCAGAAACCCGGGCATTTCGGCGGAAATAAGATCCTTAAAGTACTTTTAACTTTCGCATACTGGAAAGCCATGGCGGGACAAACTAGAGCTACTATTTCAAAATGTGTAATCTGCCAGAAAACCAAATTTCCCAATAGATATTATGAAGGCCCAATGAAGCATGTTATTGCATCAGCCCCAAATGAATTGGCTTGCCTTGACCTGTACGGACCACTGCCTACTGCAAGGTACGGTTACAAACATATTCTCGTAATCATTGATTCTTTTTCTAAATTTACGCAGCTCTATCCTATAACAAGACCCACCGCACAGAACTGCTTACAACGTCTGATCCGGGATTTCTTTCAGATTGCAGGGTCTTACAAAAAAGTTTTGAGCGATCATGCCTCTCAATTTACCGGAACGCTTTGGAAACAAACACTAGAAAATGAAGGAGTCTCTGTTATTTTTTCATCCATTAGACATCCTCAATCTAACCCGAGTGAAAGAGTCATGAGAGAGATATCACGTTTGTTCCGGGCTTACATCCCTCAAAACCATAAAGAGTGGCCTTTATTAATTAATAACATCAATAACTGGATTAATATTATAGAACATGATTCTATTGGAATGACGCCGTATGAGGCACACTTCGGGAGAAAACCCAAACCTTCTTTTCCTCTGTTGGCCCGATTGGCAGGACAGCAGGTCCCTAATTACGAAAACCGATGCAGAATCATATTAGACAACATTACTAAGAATGCCAGGAAGAGAGAAGCACTCGTTAAGAACCCCTACCACTTTAACGTAGGTGACAAAGTACTAGTAAGGACCCCTAGAGTCAGTGACCAGCCGGCCGGATTATTCCATAATTTTTTTCCTTTGTTTACTGGACCGTTTATTGTTCAAGCAATACCATGCCCAAACGTATGCCTCTTGAAAGATTTAAATGGCCTCCCAGCAGGGAAGTATAACTTTTACAATCTTCGACCATTTAAAGAATAACTTGATTTTCAAATATTGTTTTTAACAACAGACTGACAATCTCTGGATATAATTCACCAGTGCCTTGGGCTCTCGGATCAGTTTGCGATTTCTGAGTCGTGAAAAGTAAATATTTATTTGTAATTTTAGTTTAATTAAGTGTTCAAAAATAGTTTCTAGTTTAAGTCAAAGTATGTGCAGGGAATTGTAGAATATTGAAGATTATTTTGATTCAGTCTTTCCTTTTTTATTGTTAGCTAAAAGTGATTCAAATATTCGGTAACGTTTTTTAATTTTTTTTCGACGAGATTAAACTCTCATTTTTCAAAATTAAGAATTTTTTTTTCAAAACCCCGATTTTTATCTCTATCCGAGGGGGAGGGCAAATGTAACGATACCGAATATTATACCCCGGCTCATCGGACACAAAATGTTGCGTAATCACGCACTGGCGCTTTTGCGTCTTTTCTGAGCCGTCGGGCGGCTGATTCGTTATGCACCACTGCTGTCGCGACATCTCGGCGCCAAGCAAAAGGAGAGAAACTGTGTTTGTTTTCGCCAACGCCGACGCGGGTCTATCCCTGGGGATCTAGCTGGGAAGGGGAGCTGCGCAGTTTGGAAACCTGCGTGAATTTACGAAAAGTGTGCGAGTGAGAGCGTCTCATGGAAAATTCCGCTCGACACACCGACGAAACGCAAGATATTATTGGATCAAATTTAAGTAAGACGTAGGAACCTTTTATGTTTATACCTTTTATACAAAATGTGCCAATAGAAGCACATTTTGTAAAAATTTTGGAAACTTCTAGAACATTTGGGAATCTGGGGGGGGGGAGAAAAGACTTGCGAGCGCTGGCATGCGCCGAGCAGCCAGATCAGAACGGTGTGAGAGATCCTAGTAGGCGGAGTAGAAGGGTAGGAGAGGTGAGCGCTGAGGTGCGCTCAGCTCACAGAGCAGTAAAGCCGGAGAAGGGCAGTGTCCCTTTGTTTTAAATTGAGGACAAGCAGTTCCTCCTATTGCTCATTTGTCGAATATATTCTCTTTTGATCTCTGCCGATGACGCCCGCTTTGCCCGTCACAATTCACGCGACGAGTATAATCGCGTTACTGGACACCTGAATCTTGAGCTGTCGTCACTTTTGGTCGTCGCTTTTGGTCGTCGCTTTCATCGTCGCCGTCAATGCGCCGCCGCTGTGGCCGCTGCCGCCGTCGCGTCGCCGTGGCCACGCTGCGCCACCGCAACCACCGCTGCCGACGCAGGACTCAAAGGGCCTTCCCCGACACCCACGGGACACGCCGCCTGGTGTGAGGTTCGGCGACCTGTAGAGGTTGCCCACCCCAGCGGACCTGCCTGCGAACGGTGACTGTGTTTTGATTGTCGAGCTGCGGCAAGATCTTCAGTGCGCCCTTTAGGCGCGACGCTTGTTTAAAGAAACTCTTATCAAGGAAGTGCTCGCCGCGCATTAGCGACTTCCTTACATGATTAAGTTCCCTGTAATACAGTAGTTTTATAGCATAAAAAATAGAAGAAGTAATTATTCAGACCTTGATTTTTTGTATGCTTAAAATTGAAGTTTTTTTCATTAAAGTCCATTTGTGTTCTCAATAATTTTATTTTAAATTCATCATCATTTTTTAATATCCGTCCACCATCTATTCTTCTTTACTCTACATGCTTCCTGAGCTAGCCGGCCACACGAGCCCAGGTAAGCAATGGTAGGTCTGGGAGACCGGGTTCGGTGCAATACCCCCAGACCAATTTCTACCACTAATATAGTAAAAGGAGACCAACAAAACGTCCGCTTACTGAAGTAACATTTATGCCCAGAAGTAAAACAAGGGGCCATCTCTGTATTTCCTCAATGGATCAGGAAAAAAGTCAAAAATCCAATCGAAATGGGAGTCATTGAGCTGGAAAGTAAAGTGCATTACTTGTTACAGATATATAAAGTATTTTTTAAATCATACACTACAAATGTAAACTAATGTAACTTCATATATCATTGTTAAAATGAATACTATTTTCTTTTGGATGGTCAATATAGTCTCTAACTGTAGAGAAACAGTTATGCTGCAAAAAATAAATTACTTTTAACATAAATTTGTGTACGTATTTTAATTCTTTAATTTCATCTGTTGATGTGATGTAAAGTAACGTATGTGAATTTTGTATAGTGAGCTCTTGATACTGACACCTAATGAATGTGATTTCTACGACGTGTCTTGTAATTATAAATCTATGTATTCCATGAAAATATGCTCCCGCCGTTAAATAAGTCAGTTAATGACAAAAAAGAAGAATTGTAAATAATTATGCAAGGGGTCAGATTCCAAGCTGGGCGAAGAGAGGCTTGCAGGAATTACGTGGATGGCATTTTCTTACTATTCGTATGTTATTTTCTGTAATCTTAAGTTTGAGGATGAGGAGGAGTAGGATGAGCTTCCCCAGAATATTATGCGATATCTCAGGTGGGAATGTACTACATTTGAAAATTCTACGCAACGAGCTGCACAAAAGCTGAGAGTATTTGAAAGAATTCTGAACACAATCAATAACTAATTAAACATAATTAATAAACACTAAATTTACAGTTTAATTCAATTATTTGGATATTCTGTTTGAGATTTGACTGAATTGAGAGATCAAGAAATTTTATTACCATAACATCTGCCAGTTACATATTCTTCATTTTCAGTAGCGCATGCTATAGACTGTTTGAAATACAAAAATATTTTGAACCCGTTTTTTCCTTCGTTAATTATTTACTTCTTTGTAAATGTAAAATGTTTTGCATAAACGCATTTTCTGTTAAAACAACACAAGAAAAACTAATTAATTCAACAAACGGATATTTTGAAAGTTCCAAGATTTAATAAAACCGAACGGCTGAGTTACCTCAGAGCTGTCGCTGCAGCAACTCTGACTGGGAGGTTCTAGTGTATGAGTCCCGAAGGTGGTGAATTTCGACCCTTGTCAGATAGCTAGATCGACTTCAACCGATGACTGAAGGAGAATTCTGGTAGTTGACTGATCTTTTCGGTAGTTTTTCATGATTTATTCGAACAATACCAGACGAACGCCGAACGAGTACCCTAACAAAAAGGCCATGGACCGTGTGCGATCATTCCTTCCTATTTCTTTTTCTATTCTCTCTTCTCACACACTTACTCTGACATGTACTCTGCGAGCTCAAATGGCGGTATTTTGCAACCTACCCAAACTAGGGCGATGGCCTACTGGGGGAAATATCTTTCAGGAACGACGAAATGTATGACAGCTCTGGATTTGACGTTCCGGCCGGACAGGAACACTGCCACCTTTCGGGATATAACATTCACTACAATGACGGGACCAATACGAAAACCGGTAAAAGTAATAAAACAATTAAATCAAACGATCCACTTTCATTAGCGGCCACTCCGGCTGCTATCGTTGCTTTTCCGCGGAAAATATCGAGGAACGCGCCAATTACGTCGCGGGGTTCAGTAAGGTAACTTCCGGCTCACTAGCTCCTTCCCAGGGGACGAGCCCTGTCGCGCCCTCTCGTCGGTCGGACTGCTCTATTTTTAGCGGCCCCTCGCCACCCTTGACCCTCGACGGGGAAAAATTGTTGCGCGCGGGTGACAGGGGGCTCTGAAATGATGACCCGTCGACGCACGCTCTCGCGCGGCGGTCCACAGTGCGCGCTATAGCCATTCCAGGCGCACAACAATCAAAATGTACTTTTACTATATTTCTCTTCGTTTACTATATTTCGCGTCGACGACTGAACCATTAACGATGATATTTTCGTTTTTTGTCGTACTTGTTTATTTTAATTTTGTAATATATTGTAACGTTTCTACAGTCCTTCATTCTACGGTGAGGTCGCAAGTATTCAGCTAGTATGCTTATGCTATTTTTACTTTAAAGTTACATATCAAATAATTTATAATTTTATAATTATAACACCCAAGTAAGTATCTTTTTGTTTTAAAAAATATAATAACCACGAGCACAATTCCTATGGAGTCTAAGCAATCTTTTACATTGTTAGTTTCTATATTTTCAGTAGAAAATTTATATTTAGATGCACGTATTTAGTGCAAAACAAAAATGAAAACCCAACCATATAATGATAAAAGCTTTCTGACTAACTTTCAGCTTTCTGACTAACACGGCGAATCTCTGCTACTTGTGAACAGCTCATTATGCAACCCGCCTTACAGTTAAAAAAAAAGAGTTAAACGCATTCAACTTCGCAGCGACCTCTCTAATTGTCTTGATTGATAAAAAAGAAAAAGAAAATGATAAATAGAAGATGAGGAGAAGTAGAGAAAAGAAAGAGGCGAAGGTAGAAGAATAAGAGGAATAAAGGAGATGGGGGAGGGGAAGAGACCAAGAATATGAGAAGAAAAGCAAGGGAAGAGGAGAACATAAAAATGAGTGGGAGAAGGAGAAGAAATGAATGAGAAGAGAAAGAGGAGCAGGAAAAGTAAAAGGAGAAAGAGAAGGAGTTCAAGTAAAAAGCAAGTGTAAGAGTAGAAGAGGGAAGGAAGATCTAAGATTGCGTTCTATGAACTGCCATAGTGAAGAACTGTCAAACTTTTGTAAATTAGTTTTAAACTAAACCATGTGTGGTTTATCAAAAGAGAGTATGAAATAAAGTTGATCCTAATAACGTTTTGTCTTACGCATTCACCCGCAAACGTGCTGTTCGATTTTCTTCCACACCTGGCATTAATGTCCCTTGATTTATGAAGACAAATCTGTCGTCTTTATAATGAATGTCGCATTCGCTAAATCGTTTAGATTGACGTAAATAGCACATCTTAGTTGTTATTTATGACATGAGTTGCCGATGCGGCGTCTCTGGCTAGATCTAATAAGGCGTTCTACCATCTCAGCACCCCCTATATTGCTAGATAGCACTCAGCTACTGTCTGAAAGTAAATTCTATCGGCCAGCCGCACTGATAAGTTGTTTTCAGTTATTCCTCCGACCAATCGAATTCCGGAGTGGTACTTCCTTAACAAAGGAGCCATGGACCACTCGCCATCTCACCGTCCTTATCCTTGTCTCATCTCCCTTTATTCACACATACGTACAATAAAATGCACTGCACTGCCACACAAATTGGCTCAGTAGAAAATCTAGAGTGTGCCCTATGTAGAGCAATGCCCCGCTAGGGGAAATATTTGGACGATGAAATCTCCACACGTCAACGTGTAGGTCGCTGCGAGATCTCACGTTCTAGCAGTGGAGGAATACTGCCATTTCCCTCTTATAACATACACTATTAATGAGCATAGTAGTTGACTCTCCCGGAAACCCAAAATGTTCAACCACTCGCGATTTTAGAATTGTGGTTCCATCCACTGTTCTGCGCGGCGAGCAACAGGGATCTTTGAAAGGACGTGCTGTCGCTGGGCGACTGGGCTCTCAGCGCTGCAAGAGAGAGCACACGAGGGTTAACGTAGCGTCTCCCATGTGAGTGGTACACGAGATAGATTTTAGGCTTTGAGATTGAGATGATGGGAACTCTTTGATGGGGTGTTCGATTAAATATTTTCATCCTTTTTCAGTTCACACCAAACAGTGAAGTGTTTTCTACAAGTGAACACCTTTTCTACAAGTTTTATCAAAAGCCCATACACATAAAAATTAGTTTGTAATGTTAGGTTTAACTTACTTAGTACATTATACATTATTACATTACCTATCGAGAAAAACTTGTCGTTACGAAACGAAATGTAATGTAAGACACGAATTAACTGGAAGATTACGATTTGGTTTTTCTAATTCAAAGTAATTTAGATTCTTGAATGTTTCATGATTCACCTTTAAATGACCACAAGCATAATTTGTACTGATTTGAACTGAGCCGATCATAAAATACAATGCGATGAAAGCGGTTAAAGAAGATCAATATTCTCCAAAAACTTTCTAAAGTGAATTACTCATTTTCATTTTTGACACTACGCACAAAGAAAATTGTATTTTTGTAATTTTATATAATAATGTCATATTGAAAGCAAAGAGCCACTCTTAGCGGCCAGCATCCGTTACAAATTTTACCGGTAGAAATCTCTATCTTAAATTTTATAGTTGTTGGAATACGTCGGAAATAATTCAAATTTTTCAATTTTTTCAATTCTCGAAATTGAGTTTTCGATACATTTTATATGACATTATTTAGAGCATATGTACGCAGAAATACAATAATGTGAACAAAATGCCGGTAATATAAATATAAACGACATGAGAGATAAGACAAAAAATTAAATTTTTGTAAATTAAAACAAACATCAACAAAAGAATAGCGTAATATGGTATTTATGCCATCTTGTAGAGTGAATTACTATAAAAGTTTAAAGAAACATTTTGGAGCTATTTTTGAGAAAATGTTTTTTGTATGTTTTAAAAGTTGCAAATATTGCAAGCGGTATTGCGAGCAAACTAATAATATTTTTTTAAAAATGTACTTGCTCTTAACTGATTATAGAAAACAAATTTCAATTGAAAGATAAATCTCTATCTTCAATTTTGTAGATGTAGGAAGACGCCGAAGAAAATTCAATCTTCTGCAATTTTCTAACATTCAAAGTTAACCGTGAAAATCGGACCCATGCTACCATTATAAGTGTATTTTACTCTACACTTACAAGAAATTTAAAGAAAACATTGGAGCCGCTTTTGAGAAAATTTCAAAATGTCCGTGGGACTTTATGTAAAATACCCTCAAATTTTAAAGAGTGTTTTTTCAAAATTTCGAAGCTTTAACTAGAGCCAGATGGACAGGGCTTACTTCAATTTGGAAAAAAGGCGTTAGTAGTTTTCACAGACAGACGGACAGACAGACAGACAGACACACGAACGGACAGACAGACAGACAGACTGACGTGTTGTTTCAATTGGTTTTTCGGCATCAAAGACCCACAAAACAGGGATCCTGTCTGAAAAACGTGTTAGAACATTTTTCTCTTAATTTAGCAACTAAATTTATCCACTTTTTTGTTAGCAGGGCTCGACAATGATTTTTTCCTGCTGAAAATCCGCCGTTTTTTCGCGTATCACTACATACTTCGGCTTGTGGGGATTTCTCCAACCAGTATCTTCCACCAGCAGAGCACTGCCTCAGCCGGGACAAGCACTAAGCTTCCGACATGTGTGGTAGTGTAGTGCATGCAAATATGTATGTAAGTAAGGGCGGAGGAGAGGAAAAGAATGATCGCGGTCCATTAGGGTGCTTTTCCAGTAGTATTCACCTGGTATTGATCGGAGAAGCCAAGGAAAACTCGCAATCAAAGCACCCGGCCGCTAATATTCTCGTCGAGGCTGTGGCTGAAGTCGGCCTACTTTATGTAGCTAGTATCGAAAATCCTACCACCGTCGAATCTTTAGACCTCTTGGTCGCAAGGGCTTGATATAGAACGTTGGTCGATAGTACTAGTGGTTGCACCTGGAGAAGCACCTCAGTTGAAGGGATCTGTATGTACTAAAAATATAAAGACGTACGTACATAAACGCTGACAGCTTCAATTGAGTTTCCGTTTAAAATAATGAAACATCAGACTAAATAATGAAAAATTAAAAGTGGAAACTTCACACCCGTCGCTCGGGGCGCCATCTAGTTTTCGCGATGCGAAGCTTCACTCGTGAACCCGTCACTAGCGCTTTCATCAACGACCCCGGTCTAAATGCACAACGTGGAGGGAAAAACTCGTTCTGCTGGAATCCGTCAGGCAGCGGTGCACGACCCCTGAGCAATGGATCTACTCCACGCCAGGGGCGAGCAACCTTTTACAAACTTGAAAATCATGGGCATGGGTAGCGTCACTTAGAGAAGAATTAGTCATCATTGTTGAAAATAATTGCGAGCTAATTTGTTGGGTATACTGGGAATACTGAAATAGTCAAACTGAGGAGAAGCATAATTGAAGAACTTATTTCGAAAGTGACATAATCTACAAAATACCATTTTTTAGGATGGGAAAGTACATTCACAATTCGTATAGAATTTTCTTAAAGTCTTAGCGGTCTTTGGTTGCGTTATGTCTATCCAAGGCGGCTGCAGATAAGAAAACCAGCCGTGTGCTTTTAGTAGGGGACAAGCTAAGCTTTCCCAGCGCACGAGTCAAACATTTTCTATACACTCCTCCCAAGCATAATTATTGTTATAAAACTATTTTGATAAATTCATTTTAGACAATGTTCGAAGTTACGTCCGAAAAGTATAGAAATACGAATGAATTCGTTCCTTAAAATACATCCAAATGAAATTGATAGTAATTACATTTGAAGTTTTATTTATAAAATAACTTATATTTTATGTAGTAATGAACGTTTGTATTGATTATTCGGTTAAATTTATTTTGTCAATTATAAAAATATAAATGTTAAAATTGTTTTATATGTGAAAGTCCAATTCCCCCTCTCCCCTCCCCGTACACACACTTCACAACTATCGGTTGCCAGTTACGTATTTTCTAGTGTGCTTGATAGACGGCAGATCTGTGCGGAATTGTCATAATTGGCACTACGCAGTGAGGTGAACCTCGCAGCCTTCATAAGTTTTAATCGCTCGTATTTTAGTGCATGCGCGCAACACTAATTCTCGTACGAGGCCTGATGTTATAAAGATTTCCGAAAACCACACGCCACTCCTCAGACTGTTCCGAACGTTGACGGGCATGATCAGAAAAGTCAATGACGCATTCTTACCATTAAAAAAACTCGTTTATTGTTGAACTAAATTTAAAATAACATTTTTTGAATCATATTTGTGCTATTCGTTATAGAGAAGGCTACTGTGATGCAGTACTTCAGCACTTACGGATCACAAACCAGAGATGACGATATAACAGTACACTGTTGTGAAAAAAAAAAACAAAAAAACAGGCAGTTGCAGAGATGCAACGGGCCACGTTTGTCGCTTGCGCCACCGGTTGGCCACCCCTGGCCTGCGCTGTCAGCTGCGGGGCATGATGCTTCGTTTCCGGCGCGAGCGCGTCCAGTGAGGCGCAGCGCTGCGCTTGGCGACAGTCGTCTATTTACGATCGCAGCGCCGCGCATGGTCGAGTGCGCAAGGACGTATCTCTGCCGATACTCCGAGCTGCACCTCAGCCCCCTCTCCTGCGTTCAGTGCTGAGGCGGAAGCAGCGAGAGCACGAGGAAAATCCCCCCTCTCCAAGCCATAGTTTTTGTTTTAAGTTTTACGCAAATGTGTTCAAAAGAATGACCATAAATGTATTGTAGGAAAATTCTACGCATTTAAGAAACAATGGTACATTATTTAGCAATATCGATAACTTAGTGCACACGTATTGTATATCCAGGTATCGAGAAAACAAAGCATGAAAGTTTGTAAAAATGAAGTTACATTTTCTGTACATCCTTTCCGCGTGAATATAAATGGGCACGTCCTATTGATACAGAGCTTTTTCAACATTCACTACGTTGATTCGATGACACAATTATTTTCTTCAAAGACAGATACTAAAATAAGATTTGATCATGTTTATGGGTAGGTTCTGCTGGAAGAGAACGGCGGAGTTTCCACGAAGTTATAACGTCTGGCGATGGTTTCGAAATGTTTTTCATCCGATAAGCGTTGAAAGACGAAACTGTCACTAAACGTCCTTAACGATGAAATAGCAACTCCTTACCTAAATCAATATAGGGGAACAGCTACACTGGGGTTGCTCGTTGCCCCCCGTCCATTTGTATGCATCTTTTAAGCAATTTCTGAGCTCAAAATCTCATCCATAAACATGCAACATTAAAGAAACATTCGCGAGTAGTAGGAAGAACACATAGTTACCTTCATCGGGAACTCCAGTTCGTTCTTTCGAACTGATACAAAAACGTCGGACTGAAATGAATCATGACAAAAAAGTTTTTTTTTCTAGATGTGCTTTTATTGATAGAACAATATAAAACGGGCAATAGCATTGGAATTATCCCGTGGCAATGGTAATGAAAATCTGTTTGTTGCGTCAAACGCGCGGTGCTCTGCGGTGTTGGAATTTGCTTTTGCCAAAGAGTCTAGAAAAATATCTTGAACTTCTGTTTCCATGACAAATTATAGTTACTTTCTTTACAGAGAAAAATCTTTGACAATTCTTCTAATAGATAAAATAAATTGACACAACTTCAATATTTTTAATTACAAATACATAAACGCATATACTTACGCGTGGATACAAATATCCTCATAATGAATTTTTCAGAGATTTAGCTAAGTTTAGTATCGTTTGGCACTTCTGCGGTGACAATTAAAAGCATTTACGCAGAAAAATGTTTTGAATTCAGTTATTATACTCTGAAGTAATTATATTATCGAACGTGTTTATACAGAACGTTTTCATTTCACCCCGATGCACGGTGGTGCATTTTCCCGCAATCCTGGCCAAAACCTCAAAAATGAAATCGCGTTTACTGAACTTTTCCACATACTACGGCACACTGTATACGTACGTGATATCAAAGAAAGTCATCGTAACACTTTTTAAATTTTTAAAAATTAAATCAAAAATTCAATTGATGGGAAAGTAATATTTGTTTACTTAACTCGTAAGTTACATTCTAACAATTATTTATATTCCATTGTTATAGTTACAAAATTAGTATTATATTGTTTTAATGAAATAATACTGTAACTACAGTTTCAATATGGACAAGAAACACAGTCAAATGCAATTCAAATAAAAAATGGGTCTGAAGGTAGAGCTTTCCAAACAGGATAATGTTAATAGCAATGATATTAATTCAACAAGGCGCTTTTTTGAGGAGTCTAAAGATTCCTCAGAAATAACGGGGATAGATGAGGGTTTAATGAAGAGATTTAGAACAATTTTATTGGCAATGTCCAGTGGATACGTCATCAGAATTACTTTTTATACTAGTATGCACTAGAAACTGCCAAGAAATGTGTTTCCAAATATTCATGGTTTTGGAAATGTGTTTTCAAACATTACATTCCTAGACTATTCACAAAGATATAAGACAGTATGGAGAAGAATTCTCGCGAACATGTTCAAGACTGCACCCAATCCAGGAGATATTTAATCGCATGTTGAGATCTTCTGTTCCTTTCATTTCCAGCTTGAGGGATCTTCCCAAAAGAAAGTTAAAATTCTTGAACAAATATGCTTTGTCTCATTTGCCTGAGTCCAATATTACCGTAGGGAGAAATGTACCCTAGTGAAAAATGTGATCTTCCTTTCCGGTTCTTCGGACACTGTATATGAATTTTCTCTGGCAGATGGCATTAATACCTCATGCGATGGCATTAATACCTTGCTTCTTTATGCCAAATGTTATCAATTAATATATAAGTAATCCCTACGGATTTCTAAAGTCAATTTTGTGAATTGATAAAATTTAACTAAGTTTATTTAGAAAAAATAGATTTAT
Organism: Teleogryllus occipitalis; assembly: GCA_011170035.1. NCBI lineage: Eukaryota > Metazoa > Arthropoda > Insecta > Orthoptera > Gryllidae > Teleogryllus > Teleogryllus occipitalis. The sequence goes on from BLKR01003293.1 coordinate 93,046, forward strand.
ATTTCCCAGACTTAAGCAGTGCATTATTCTGGTATTATGTTACCAGCTCCCTTACATTATAAATATAATCCAAAATAAATTTGGTCGTCGTAGATAACATACTATAGTTCTCAGAGGTTTTGGCCAGGAAATCGCCAAAATGCACCACTGTGCGATGGTACTATACAGACAACCGCAGTCGGAGGCAGTGAAAATCATGGATAGCGAGGTGTGCGTCCTTGGTGGAGAGGGGGGGACATGTCATCTCTCCTCCATATTTTTAGTACCTCAGGTAGGTTTATTCTAATTTCATTTTCACTTAAGCTACTTTACGTACAATGTATTATAACCATGATCAATCGTTATATAATCTTCAGACTGTGAAATGATAACATAGTGAACACTCAAATGTTTTTGTTGTAAAATTGTGTAACATGAAGAGGTGATGAAAGGAATATGTATTGAATACCTGAGATTCTCTTCCCAATAACTAATAATGAAATATGGAATGAAAACATTGAAGATATAAAGAGATGATAATTTAGTCTTTCGTAACAGAATCTAGACTAATAAATGATCTAATAACAAAATAAATATTTTGTTATTAGAAAATTTATTACTTCCTTCGTTGTTGGAGACGTTTAAAAGCATCAACACTCGTATTTTACAAAAATTAGTGAATAATAAAGTAGTGTTTTCGTTCGTGAATAATAATGTTACAAACAGCGCTCTTGGGGAATCCATATTAACTGTTTCAGCAAAATTGACAAGCTGGAAAGATCTGTGATTGCGATTACATGGAATTCGTTAGTAATCCTTCATCTGTGAATTATCTCTCATCGAACCATAATACTCTCATGAATCGTTAACAGATATTTGATGAAATGTGTGGCTAATTATCGATGTCATTAGTAGTTATGTAAACCAGAAATTTGAACGTAAATCAGGTCAAAAATAAAGAATTATTTTTGAGGCAAAAACGCAATGAGTAGAAAAGCACGGATGTAGCCATTTTGTTAATTTATCTCCATTGGCATTGATTGATTTTAAATTTCAAGATGTAATGCACTATCACTGTGTAATTTTTACTCGAATTTTGTGGAACAATTTTTTTAAACATATTCCTCGTTTGAGTTGCGAGTATTGTAAGTATCTATATAAAACCTGCTCTTCATTGAAATCATATTCCATCATAAAAGCATCAATAGAAGTTTTCACAACTTAGAATAATTACATCTTAAACAATCCCCCATATTACGAAGCAAGACGATTCTAGTGACGCAACACAATCCCCAAATGTTTTTACCATTCACATAACAATGCACCAACGATAGATAGACCCTAGCGCTATCCTTTCTTTCTTTTACCACGTGCTCGACAGTGTGGTTCTTCACAAAAATCATTCTATTTGGTTAAGAGGATAGCGAAGTAATCAAACCACGTGTTAATAATATATTGAGAAATGTTCTAGATGGAGGTATATTTCTTGTAGGTGATCAGTTCTTCCCTGTACTTTTCCCTTCCAATTCTTCTCCCTTCCCCTCGTACACCACCCATATTGTTTCATCTAATGTTGACGTTCAACTTGTTTCTACTCTTTCTCAGTTTACAAATGTATAAATGTGATCCACGTCATTTAGGTAAGTAAATATTTCTGTAAATCACTCATTTCATTTTTACACTCTCGTGTACGTACTACGTATATGCCGGGTAATATTCGTAGGCTAGAGAAAGGTTTATAATGCTTCGCGAAAAACCGGTGGATTTTCGGCAGAAAAAATCATTGCCGAGCTCTGATGACGAAAAAGTGGATAAATCCAGTTGCTAAATTAAGAAATAAATTCTCTAATACGTGTTTTTGGATTTCTCTAACACATGGTGTAGCCACAATCACTGTTTTATAAGTCCTTAATAACGAAAACTCAATTGACGTCAAAACGTCAGTCAGTATTTCTGGTGTATGTGAACAAACCTAGGGCCTAAACCATGCGTAGGTTTTTTTCCAAAATGGAGAAACCCCTGTCGTTTTTGCGTGATTCGAAACTCTGCGATTTTGGAAAACATTCATTAATTTGTTACAAGAAGCCCTAGGGACATTTTCAAAATTTTCTCAAAAATGGCTCCAAATTTCTTGTAAAAACAGAGTTAAATATACTTATAAAGGTGTCATTGGTTGGATTTTCAGGGTTAACTCTGAATTTTCGGAAATTGTAAAATTATCAATTTTCCTTCTGCAACTTCATAAAACTACAATATTGAAGATAGCTATTTTTCCTTCAAATGAATTTTTTTGTCCATAATTAGTTCTTTCATTAAGGAGATACAATTTTTTTGAAACTTTTAGTAGTTGCTGCGAAATATTGCGTGATGTCCAATTTTAAAAAATAAACAAAAACAAGATTTCGCAAAAATTCCTCCCAATTTTTTCTTTAAACGTTTTCTGAAGATAGTGCTAAATGTAATCAATAAGATGCGTAATTTTATGGAGACGTAATTTTATGGAGTTGTTTTTCAGGTCGTTAATATTTACATTACAGGCCATTTCTTCACAATATTAGATTTATAAGTACATGTGCTTTAAATAATGTCAAATAAAGCTACGCTCGTGGCACATAGCGAAGTCGCTAGCCTTTCACCACTGAGGTCCGGGTCCGATTCCCATCGAATCTGGCTGGTTTGGCTGCTTTACAAGGGCTAGTCCAACCCTTGTGAAGTGTCCTAAACCCTGCCCCTATCCTTATTCCTTCCCAATTCTGGCCGCTGGGTAGTAACGCAGGAGCGCGTAGTAGGAGGCGCGTACGCGGAGATGCTACCTGGCGGTCCTCGTGACAACTGACTGCGACGTGACGCGACATGACAGAAAAGTGATAATGGAGAATTACTCCAAAAAAGCGCGCAAAGTAATGGAGGATTACTCCACAGCGCAAAGCGCTCAAAGACCCGTAAGGGTCTTCGAGACGCGTTGCGTCAAAATGGACGCAACAAATTAAAAAAAAAAGTTTCTCGAAAACTCAACAGTTTTTTGTGAAAATGAGCTCACAATTCCGCAATTTCAGAAATGCCCAATCGCCATTTTCTCAAAAGTTAATTTTTTTTTCTTCAAACTCTTCCAAGGAATAGTGCTAATTGTACTGTTCAATATGACGCATAGGTCATTTTGGTGTATTCTTTTGTTTTTGCAAAAATTACGCAAATCTATTTTTTAAATATCTCTCACGTTGTTAATATGCATCTTACAAGAAATTTGTAAACATTATTGCATTTTAGAGTTAAAGTACTTCTAATTACTTCAATTGACGTTTTTCGAAAACTCAGAGATTTCCGTGAAAAAGATCTTCAAATTTCGCATTTATAGTAACGCTTCAACGCCGTTTTCTTAAGAAAGGCTCCAAATTCTGCAATGAAAATTTACATATATTAGGAGGTTTTACTCTTCTTTAATATTCTTGAATTAATATTTCGCTGTACTATTAGGAAACCGAAAAATTTAGAAAATGTCAAAGAAATGTACTTTGGACAGCGATAGATGGAAGTTGGCCAGAGAATGAGGCAAGACCGTAAAGTCAGTTCACAGCAAGGGAATTATAAAAATTTACTGCGAGAAAGTCTGTGCCATTCTGTAGCACCACTAGTTGTTTTCATTTTTAGTTTGTGATATCCTGTTAATTTTTTAATCAATTCCTTTACAATTTTTATTTTTTGTTCCTTTCTCAGATGTAGACCATTTATGGGAAAACGTGGGAAACGTGGGAAAACGTGATCCAGACAAAAATTTCTCGTTGAGATTATTTACTAATGAGTAATTAAATAGTACATTTAATGTAGTATTCTTTGCTGTCCGAGATGAGCCGCGTCTTGGTCGATAGAGCTGACGTTTCGGCCATCTTGTTGTGGCGTTCTTCAGAGATATACTGCTATTGAGCTGCACAGACAAGATGGTGGCCCAAACGTCAGCTCCATCGACCAAGACGCGGTTCATCCCGGACATCCGAAAATACAATGACTCCGGCCGCGGAAGCCTACGAAAATGCACAATTCCTACAACTCTTATGTCAGTATAAACCGCCACAGAATATCTAGTGCCACTGGTGAATTCATTGCATGTGGGTTCTGCCGATGACATGTCCCCACTCAGATGCAGTGCCCGTCCACGTCCAGAAAAAAGTGGATTTGAAACTGAATCCCACACGACGCCAGTGCGCGACCGCTAACCCCTCGACTTCAGATCGCGAGCGCTGGCGAACCTGTGATTTATTGATTGTTTCCGTGCACATAACCAGCTATGGTCATCAGTCGCGTTAGTGAAGTGTTTTTCGCGAGAGATGGTGGTGATCTTCCCTCGCTGGATGGTGAAACCTGCGCCGGCGTACACGTCGGCACGCGGTGGATTTCACCCTTCAGGTACCTCCCACCAGTGGGGCACCATCCCAGCCGGGACGAGCTCTAAGTGCCGGACTGGGCTCCTGACTTCTACGTTAGTGAAAATCATGAAGGTTTTAGTGCGTGTCTATGGGGAGTTGATACCCCAAAATATAAGAAAGAAAAATCTACGAAAAGATCTAGTTTTTTCCAATGTCGCGCTTTTAAAAAATTATTGCTATTATTATTATTATTATTATTATTATTATTATTATTATTATTATTATTATTATTATTATTATTATTACTATTATTGTTGTTATTGGATGGGATTCTGATACTCAAGGAAACACGGGCAGATAATCTTCTCCCTCCATTCGTCATATACAGTTTTTACTGCTTTTTTTTAGAAAATGAATCAAATCGCGCGTAGTCTGCGATCGGGTTTACTATTCCCTAGTATTGATCGGAGAAATTAGGGAAAGCTAACTACGATTAGAGTAGACGACCGCTAGAATTCTCCTCCAGACATCAGCTGGATTCAATCTAGCTGTCGAGCTAGTGTGAAAAATTCGCCAACGGTCTGGGCTCTAACCCTAGGACTTCCCGATCAGAGTCGCAGCAGCCATCGGCAATGCTCACTTTGTGATAAACTCAGCCGCTACGAACAAGTGTTGTGGAGGTGATAATGGTAGGCAGCAAAAATGTTAACACTAGCCACATCTTTACTTTGTGACTTATATCAATGGTTCAATTCCCAAAGGCGACAGCTTAAAATTCGAAACTTTGAGACATTCCTCTTTTAAAATTGAACATCGCTCTATAATATTAGTTTCCGGACTTCCGTTTGAAATTCATGGTTAATGGTGCACTGTTATGCCGTAAAATTTTAAATTCAAATGATGAAAACTAACATTTTCAGAGAGAAATTAACGACAATTTCTGAAAACATCGATTTTTGAGTTTTGCCTGAGTATTCAATATATGTTACGGCTAATATCCGAATCTGACTAATTGGCAAATTAGCCTGTTAATGATCACATTATTTCAAATGATAAAGTTCATTGTATCGAAGGCTACATCGAACTATAACCCAAGTCAGTGAATTATTTTACGGGGTCGACGAATAGCAGAGAAAAGGTAATAAAGAGGAACCATACTGTTAGCCTAAAGTTTCTCAGGCTAGAAAGAGACAAGGAGTGTAATTTCAACTTCCAAGGCGTGAGTCGTAATTTTCTTTTTCTGTAAAAAGGTAATAGGTTTTCTGATAATCTACCCTAATTATTGTCCCTAGTGGTCACTTCAGTTCACATTTTGGGGCATCGAGGTTTTGGCCTTCGCGATTTACATAAAAAAGTTAAGTCTGTGCAAATGCATAATTTCAAACGCATTTTACTGCGAAAATTCTTCTCGCGAACACATAAGACACCTCACATTTTCGCGATCACCGTACTTAATCCAGCACCTTGTGACTAAGGCCGACATGAGCCGGATGAAATTCGAAGTGATCAATTCACCGTCATTCAAACGGCTTTATACGAAACGACTGGCTAATTCGTTAATTAACCAGCTAATTATTGAATTAGCCATTTGAAATAATAAAAATAAGCAAGACTAGTCGTAACAAATAACAATAATTAATTTGGGACTTGTTACAATGTTCCAAAATCTCATTCGTACCAAACAAAATATAAAGTAATAAAAAAAACAGAATAGAATAACCAAGTTCAAATGATAATATCCGACCATCAGAAGAACTTCAAAAGTGCCAAATCGCTAGAGTCCAGAAAAAGTATCAAAAGTGGACGTAATCAGGGTCGGCGTAGCAGGTACTGTATCACCAAAGGCTCTATAATGCACGGATCACTACCAAAACTAGTCCGGCTTTTCAGGCGTCGTTAAATAGTTGGCGCCGCTGCCAACCTCGGCTCGGCGTTCTTTGGAGCGTGTATGTATGAAACCCCATGTGGTCTACAACCCAACATTATTTTTGCTGCATCCGGGGGACAAGTCCCCGGAGTAGGCACCTTGGCCTTTGAGACTCTTATCCTCACCCCCACCAACGCGCAAGACGCAGACGCGACGGACTGATGTCCGGATCCAGCCGGAACCCAGTTTGCCCACACGGCAACCTCCCCATACAATGCCTGGGTAGGAGCCACCCTGCTACCTCAGAGCTACTAGCTATCCAGGCTAGTACCGGAGTCAAAAAAATCGCCACTCACATCCTCCGGGAACAAGTTCCCTCCTCTTTACCCAGAGTATCGGGACACCGCCACGACGAATCCGAGAGCCCAACTGGGATCCACCTTAACCAAGATCCAGGCGGCTCGGAGCTATCGACATGGGTAACGCCGGAACCCGGGCAACCTGACGGGTGGTATCATTTCAGCCGGACTTTCATGTGGAATTCGGATTACTCCCAAAAGCATCCTTCGTCCAATCCTGCCCAAAGGTCGACGCGCCATAGGTCCAACTGGTGGTAGCCGGTAGAACCCGACTACCAGGAACTTAGCATCGCCTTCTCACTGCCTGCACCTTCAAGCTAACGACGTGAGCGGCGCTTCCATGATGGTCACCTTACCATAAGCGAGGTCTTCCATGATGATTACGATGTTGTTGCTCGATTGCCAAGCAGCAACACGATGCATGGAAACATACGCATTTCCAGCTTCTCGGAGCGTGAAAGTGAAGAGAACCCTCACTAAAACACTGAACTTCACAAACCAAGAAAAACTCGCCAGAATATGCACACAGTTAAGGGAGAACAATAAACCACAAAGACAAAACCAACTATAACAACTTTCGTTCTTGACGCTTAACTTGAAGGGCAAGAGTCATAGCGCGCAAGGGAAGGAGCGGAGCAGCGGACGTCCGCACCCAACCGAGTCTGAACGAGCACTGGGCACAAAAATGTGTATTTTTGTAATTACGTGCTGCTGCTCAACCAACATTGTAAAATAACTTTCTGGTACTGCTTAATTATTAGAAACGTTTCTAAATTTAATTAAAATAATACATTATTCAACATATTTGTGCAAGTTAATATCAGTAGGAACCCTAAAGATTCGTTACAGATCGCCAAGTTTTATTGTAATTTTATTACGGTTTTAAGTTTATTAATGAAGGTCAATAATAATAATATAATAATATTATTTTTTTTCAAATTACACTTTACTTTTAATCGTTATTCGTTTTCCAATATTTCAAAAACAAAAAAGTGTCGTCAATAAAAGAAGTGAAGTTTACAAAAACGTCTGAAAATGTAATGTTTTTCTTTTTTTGCGCGGAAAACATTCTCGCTTTCATACAAACTTCTCAAATCTGAAGAAGTCTTTGCGATTTCACAATGTGTGAAGCCTCTTCTTCTTATCCTTATTCTTTTTATATTTCTTTTCCTTTTTATATTTCTTCTTTTGTGTTAAGGCGCCATTTCCAGGCAAATGTAAGATTTCATAATCCTCTTAATTTATTTATGAGGACATTACGGCACACTGTAAACACGACCAATCACATTGCACTTCCGGGCCCTTCTCTATCAATGCCTTGCATAGGCCGCCGCCGCCGTGGGCTCGTGAACCAGTCCACCGCGAGTACAGGATGCTCGAGGTCACGGTACTCGAGGCTGAAATGCTCGAGCGAGTGCAAGCGAGCGAATGGCACGCAGATCTCCACTCTACAGCAACTCTTCCTCATGTTAGGTCTCATGTAGATAGAATATGAACTAAATATAATTCTAAAATAAAGTACTGTTGGAAGTACTCGTATACTAACTAGTAATCATTTTAGTGTTTTGTAAACCATTTGTCCACGTGGGAAGGGAATAAATTCCGTCCACTTAGTCTACTCCCGTCCAGGTAGAGTAAAGAGTTGACTCCACCATCACAGTCAAATTCAATTCACTGATTGACTGAATGATGATTGGGAGCACGTCAATTGCTTCGGTCATTAGTCCAGTTAGTGTAGTGAATGTTATTTATGGTGGTGGACGAGGTTTTCCCATGCAGGTATCTCCCAGAAGTGGGAATCGCCTTATCGGCTGCCGGAAAAATCTCGAAGCTCTCAACTAAACTTCACGGAGGAACCTCGGAGTAATCTGGTGTTTCACGGAGGAACAATGGGAAACTACCGATCCCGCCTCTAGAATTCTCCTCCAGACAGCTGAATTTGACCTAGCTATGTAGCCTTCACCGTCAGGACTCGAACTCTAGGACTCTCCGGTCAGAATCGCTGGAAATACAGCAGCAATGGTAGCTCTGAGCTAAACACACTCATTAGCACGTTCATGATTAATAAAATTAATTAAAATTATACATCTCATAACACTAAGAGGAGTGAGTGTCGGTGTGACCAACATTGCCACTATTCTTCTCTCGAGTGGGAATACGATGTGTCACGTGAGGAATCAGCGGAGGCCGCAGGCGGATGGACAGGGACGGCTGACAGGGAAGGGGGCGTGCGGAATGCACGGTTGAGCGGACAGGTGGACCAATGAAGGACAGGCTGACAGAACGACGGACGGACAGATCGTTGTGCCTGAGGGCTGTGAACGGATGGACATAATAGCCGTATTTCGTAGAATACCGTAACCTTTAAAACGTGTTGTTTTTCCCAAGCCGCTGTTACAATAATATTTTTCCTTCTTCTGTATATTCTGTTATCCAGTATATTTTATAGAATTCTTGAATTGCTTTCTTGACACTGGATCGTATCCAAAAACCTGGAGTACGGCTAAACTCCAAGCGATTTTTAAAAATAAAGGAGGTACGAATTGTCCAGGAAATTACCGTGGCATTAGTCTTTTACCAGCGCTAAACAAATCGTTTTGTAAAATTCTCAACGGTAAACTGAGTGATTGAGCGGAAAATATAGTAAAATCTCAAAATTGCTGGCAGGTTTTAGGTGAGGCTTCGGGACCACCGACAATATCTTTGTGTTAGACACACAAGTAAAATATGTCGCTCTCACGTAAATAGAGCCATTGATATTGTAGTTTTATGGATTTTAAAAAGGCTTTTGACTCAACAGAGAAGCTTTATGGGGAAAACTAAAAGAAATAAGCATCTCGCGTAAAGTAAATGTGTCTTTTATGTGTTGCAGAGCATGTACTAAGAAGCAAATTTCTGCGTCAAATGGGGCGGCGGAAGTACAACGCAAAAAATAAAATTGACTGTAGGAGTAAGCTAGGGTTGTCCTCTATAGTTTACCGGTATAATTTATCTTATTTATAAACGATTTATTGATATGAGTTCAGGAAGCGGACACATCTGCGCAGGCAATTGATGACCTGATAATTCCTGGATTACTATAGGCTGATGACCAAGTTCAATGTACAGAAACTATTAAGGGTTTATTGATAAGTTTAAACATCTTAGAAAGGTATTTTGATAATTGGATTTGATAGTAAAAGTAAATATTAAAAAACAGAAAATAGTTGTTTACAAAAATGGGTTTATTTGGAGTAACGAAGAGAAATGGCATTAAGCACAGGAGGAGCTCGACTGTGTCAAAACTTTCACTTACCTTGGTGCAAAATGTTTCATGAACTGGGGATGGAATAGTCACATAGTGGCTACACAAAGTAAATTAGAATACTAGAACGCGCAGGTCAGGGAGACGTTTCTTTGGAGATGGTTGGGAATAGAGGAACACATGAGACGGACGGTTAATTTGGAATAGACTTTCGCATAATAAAAGACAAGATATCCTGACAGTAACGACAAAAAAACGTTCGCTAGTGGCACAAATTCACACGAGTCCAGTATGAATTACGTTCACACACTTAGAAGGGACGCAAGATAGGGACATGCTTGTTTTATGCTTGGGGTGAATGCAACATAGATTGAAAAATTCAAAGGGCAATGGCATGTGTCGTTTGGGGTGATAGGAAAGATTGGATACATATCCTTTTAAATTGCTGTGCTACAGAAACCTGGAGAGAGAAATGTATGGGAATATGGAAAATTACTTCCAACATAGAGTAATAGCGTTCTCTCAGTACGTAATTAGGTGATAATATATCTTACTTCATTAAATAATTAGGAACATTTCTAAAAAATGTTCGAACTATTAGAGAAACGGTTATGAGGGAGTGCGAACAGGCACTGGTCAGCAGTATGAATGGAGCCCAGACAGTAAAGGAAATAAGTAAATAAATAAGCAATGGTTCAGTCATTAAGTTAGTAAATTGATAAATAGGTAAATGAATACATAAAACATAAACCATCAAATAATTAAAAGATCACTTTAGGTCTTTTGCCCCAGAAATAAGCGCAGAGGTGATGGTGCGGGTGAACTTCTATGGCGCTGCCTGATTTCAGCTGCTGAGGAGGCCAAAGACTCTAAGGAGAACGTGTGGCATTCACGCCAATAAATAAATAAGTAAATAAATAAATAAATAAATAAATAAATAAATAAATAAATAAATAAATAAATAAATAAATAAATAAATAAATAAATAAATAAATAAATAAATAAATAAATAAATAAATAAATACTTAAGAAAACGTTTTATGGACTAGCATGTATTCCCTTCTGGCAGCAGGTTTTTCTCCAGTTTTTTTCCCTTCAGCCTTACCTTATGGTCTCTTTTCCACGGCTTTCATGCGATGGAGAGACAATTTGGGGTAAATACCAGGATTCGAAAGGTTAGAACGCGATAGGATGAAGACATTGTACCGGAATAAAGGCCTTCGACCTAGTCACATACTAGTTAACAAGTAATGCAATTATGTATATGTAATAATTACTTATTAAATAAAAAGCTATTTTTAACTTGACGTACACAATCATTAGTTGGTAATAACTATATATTGTGAGAATTGTTACTTTCTCGCCTTTACGCGGTACATCGTAAGAAGAGAAAGTAAAAATTGTGCTCCGGAAAACCGCGAATTCTAATATCATGGTAGGCCTTGATTCTGGAAGATAAATCATTTATTACTTTTCCAGAAATGGCATATATAAACAAATTCACATAATATATATAATTAATATTATTTTAGTAGAAGTGGCTGGACCTTAGTCACGAATATGAAGTTGATACTTTGACACGAAGTTGACTAGGTTTAGCTTGAGGGAGTTACAACGTTTTGACAAAGTATTTGTTTTATACGGCAACTCACAGAGAAAGTGTATAATTAATTCATAACATTGAGAGTAAATGATTTTACCCACAAACTTCTTTGAATTGAGTTTCATGTATATATGAAGAAAAAGTTTCGAAAATTACCCCCGTAGATGTGTGTCTCGAATTATTTTGAACCTCAACGATAGCTTCACGTCACTTTTGGCCAAGACACAAATGGGTCTGAAAATGGGTCTGTGGAGAATTGTTTTATTACTGTTTGATGTATTTCCCAATAGATAACCAGATTTTGCTGCATCATTTCTACTTTTGTGTATTCTTATGAAAATAGCTCAATCACCACCCCAGAAACAGGAGCGCTGGGGGTTGCCCTTCGCTCCTCCTTACGTCAGAAGAGGGGCAGCTATCGAAGGGTCAAATCCCGCTCTCTTGCCGAACCTTCCCTCTTGTAGAGCCAAGGGCCGGCAGAAGAGCACTCGCGCCACATATCCGCCTTTTCCGTGCACCAAACATAAAGTGACCGTTTGTCACCTTTTGCCCTCGGGTGCAACGGCTCTACGTACGCCAAAACTAAGTGCTCGCCTCTTCGTACGCCAGCACTGTGGCAGATGCAGTTCCAAGACTGTTTGTCACTCTTACCGATCGGCATGTCTCTGCATACGTCAAAAGTCAAAATCTCCTTCTTCATGTAGCCGTGGGAGCTTGATTCCCAAGACCGTTTGCTACCCTTTTTTGCCTTAGGGATTTAACGCATTTACATACACCTGATCGTCTCAACGTACATCAGTATTTATACGCCAGATTACCTCAACGTACACCAGCGGCATAGACTCCCAAGACCGTTTTTCACTTTTTGTCATCCGGATACAATGCCTCTGTACCGAACGTACATTTACTTACCTCTACGTATGCCTAACGTCAAAGAACCCAACTCAACGTACATCAAAAGGAGTTCGACTCAAAAAATTCCCCGCCTCGCCTTATCATGGAGGTGGAACGTCTTCCCGTGCTTTCGCACGCTGCCGTTTACGGCCGGTCCCGCTGCTTGGCCCCTCCCTGCAAAGACAGTCTATTCCTCCCAGGCTATATCTTCCAGCGAAGAAATCCCCTTGCGGGCTGCCCCGATCTGTTCAGGCAATCACCGGTGCCAGCCTCTTGCGATGGTTGCAATCCTCCTCCCTGCCGTCGACCACCATCGGAAAAGCCCCGATTGAGTGATTACTGCGTGTTTCCAGTAGCTTGCTACGTTCATTAGCTTCATAAGTGTAACTCATGATTTTATCGCGGGATGTGACGGTATTCTTCGCCCGCTACATGGTGAAATTCTGCGCTGACCGATTCCTCATACGGGTGTCTCCCACCTGCAAGGCAACGCCTCGATCGAGACGAACTATAAGCTTCCGTCCGGTTTCCTGTCATGTATGGTACTGAATTGCATGTGTGTAATGTGTGTAATGCATGCACGTGTGTATTTTACGTAAGTAAAAGATAGGACAAGGAATAGGAAGGAAAGATCGCACACTCCTTTGGTGGGGGTTCTACTCCGGCATTTCTCTTGTGTAGATCGAAGAATCCACGGAAAGCGTGTGTGTTTCTGTCTCTCTCATTTGGCTCGACAGACCTGATCGTGCACGCGATGCTATTTATCCGGCGTGGAAGACCTTCTGGTTCGTAGCCGCTACCTTTGGCCTCCCAGTGCGTAACGAGCTCCAAGTCCGTCCTCCTTTCATCCTCCGCCGTGGGGTATAATCCGCGACCGGGCACCCGCCGCAGAGACGCGGTCTGTTTTGAGCATGGCGAGGGTGGAGCCTTCATCCAGAGAGGGAGCCAATAACAGGGCCATGTTTTGTCAGCTTCGCCAATAGACTTGCATATGGCGCATGGCATTGGCAGGACATCGGTCCCATGGGTTTTTGCACACACCCCTCCAGCGGTCTTGACAAATCCATAAATATACTTTATTTTTACTTTCTCATTTTACCATTCTAGAAATCACGACCGTTAATAAGTAGTAGGCTATGGATCACGGGATCGGTCAATTAATGAAACACGTTAGTTTGCCAACGTTTCGGAATATTTAATTCCTTCATCAGGGCTACAAAAAACACAATCACATGGAATAAAGACAACTTGTCTGAACAACAACATTAGAAATCACACAATATAAGCCATGAATCAACATACGTGAAGAAAAATAAATAAATTATATACTGTTTATATAAGCCAAGGTAATATAAACAGTACACACCTTACTAATACAAACTGGTCAAACTTCATGTTCGCCTACAGCCCAACTCCAATATAGAATTGCTAAAGCATACAAGTCCATTGCAAGTCCGACCAGGGCCACGGCCCGAAAGAAAGTGAATGAAAAACCAGTGTATTGGAACACTCTTGGAACACTCAGAGTTTTCAACAAACATGTGACCTGCACCATTCTCTTAAACTTCCTTCACACTATCCAACAAAAATTTTTAATCAAAATCATTGGATTAATTTTTTTGAAAAAATTTGAAAATGTTCCAGAGACTTCATGTAAAGTAACCCACAAAATTAAAATATCGGTTTCAAATTCACGGGGACACCACATCTGCTATATCGATTGGGGTATATCAATATTGGGGAGTATCAATATTGGAGAAAATCAGCTGAACGGTATAGACGCTAGCGTTAATCAGTGACGGAGGAAAAGACACGTTTTGGTGTCATTTGATTTTTGGGTGTCAAGGGCCACATAAAATGTATTCTGGCTACATCACTTGTTAGAGGAGTTTTCTAAATTTAGCAACAGGATTTATCCCCTTTTTTGTTACCAGGGTCCTGTAATAAGAGTTTGCTGCCGAAAATTCGCTTTTTTCCAGCATTACATAACTTTTTTGCTGCTCCATAGCGAGAAAGTAAAAAAAGCTATATCTAAAAAACAAAACATTTTAAAATAAACTTCCAAAAATGACTAATATTTTGCTGATCATATGTAGGAGTCTAGATGTGATATATAAAATTTTCCTTCAATTGTTTTGGAATTTATTGTGGGTTCCTCGGGTGCGGGAACGCAAGGCAATAAACAATTTGTTCCGTGATTGGGAGTTGCGTGGGTGGTGGCAGCGCCAAAGGGCGTGTGGCGCGCGCCCAGGTCTTGCGTTGCCATGGGGACCCTCTCCCCTCCGACGCACTCCACGCGGACTGCGCGATACTCGGCGTCCGACGGACACAAGCGCTCGTTAAGGCGCCAATAGCTTCGCTTTGGCCGTTGCCTCAGGCCGCGTTTGACGGACCAGGCGGATGGGACTTTCGACATCATATTGGTTTTGGACCGCTCTCAGGAAAACATGATCAATGCGAGTCCGCTCGTTGGTACTATACTCCCCGAAGGGTGGGCGGGTAGCGGGCTAGTGCTTGGACTGCAGTCACGTTCCAATGGACATTTGAAAACGTTCACCCGCTTTCCTAAATTCGTAGCCGCTTGTTAAAGTCTAGAGGTGAATGAACTCAAATAATTTGAAAGACCAGAATGAGAATTACAATATCTGTAAGTAAAATAAAAATAAACTGTTTTACGTCAGATATATTTCTGCTTACTTACCTACTTTATGAGTAAACATTTTATATCTATGACAAGCTCAAAACATGGTTTCTGAGACTAATGACCTTGAGTTTTGTGTGTAAGTTCAAAATCTACCAATGAACTTTTCTCAAACTTCATTTTTCAAGAGCACGATTCGTCTAGCAAATGTCGCCGGGGCATGCTGGATCTGGAAATCTATGAAAACATTTTATCTTAAACGTAGGGTAAGAAAAGCACTGCAAGGCTGCAAAAAATTTGATCTCGAAATTTTGACGGAAAGGCATATTATGATATGATATCTGAATTTTTTTTCAAAAGTCTGTCTGTCCGTGTCGGTTCATCTTTCTGTGAAGAAAAGTAGCACATTAACCATATACAGAATTTTCATCAAAATGACTATTTTTTTGATCGATGCAAGTTATGTCACGGGGGAGAGATTTCCCCATCCTGGTATCTCTATCAGTGGGATACAACTCACAACCGGAAAAGCTTTAAGTGCCCGACTACTCACTGACATGTGTGATGGTTTAGTGCCTGTATGCTGGGGTGGATCCAGCCGATCAGTTTGGGAGAGGCCATCGTAGATTTTTGTTAAATGATAAACTTATTTTCTATTACATCGTCTATTGTTTATGTACTGTTGATATGATACTATAAAATATTATTGTTTAAATAATTACATAATTCTCACTTTTTTGCATTGTTTTTCATGAGTTACTGTGTTTTCATGTAGGAAATATATTTTCACAGTTTATCACCTTTTCACAACAGTGGCAAAAAATACATGTCCAGTTCACCATGAATCTTCTCCATAAATTCACTCTTTTAGCAACGACTTCTTGAAACTTTCTCTTTTGACATTATAGCAAGCACGCTTAACAGAAATAGGAAATTTACTGATCTGGCATGCACCAAACTTCGAAACCAATACAAAATTATCGAAGAAACCTCGGCCTATCGGGTTTATTCTACCTTCTGAAAGCAAAATATGCCGGGAGAGCTATTTTTGAAGACAGTTGAGTTCTTCGTAAGGAACAGATATGCCAGTAATCATTGCGAAGATTGGAAAGACGACAGCAATTTCCTATTCTCTGTAGCGCCCTGACGGGCTTCGGCGAAGTAGATAAGGTAACCCGCACGGTGTCAAATTCTCATAAATCTCTAAGCAGCTTTTACAGGCAAGAACGCGTAGGGCTTCTCGATCGGAGGACGCCCTGGTAGATATTACGCGGTTTTACTTGTTTGGTAAAAAATACCCATCAGTGATTTCTCAAAACACGATTGTAGAAAACAAAATATAGTGGGCAAAAAATATTTTTTTAAAACATAAAATTCAATATACGCTCTTATAGGCCCTTAACGCTTGATTAGGCAATTATCTCTAATATAGGCATTTGTAGGCATTACAAAACTCTCACAAAAGCCATTACTTATGTAAACATTGATAATGAGACCTAAAAATATATTCAAATAAATAAAATATGCAAAAGGGCATTGTCCGGACTCGAGTTATAATAAATAAACGAATTTTGTATTGTCAAATAACTCAAGCCAACGACCAAAAAACTTTTTCTGTGTATTTACCAAATTCTTAACGTTTTAAGTGTGCTGATTTAAAAAATAACATTAGGAACGCCGTATCACGCATCATTTGTTCACATTTTAAGATTTTCCCTGTACAGCTAGTCAAATGCAACTCGAGTCTTACTTAGTTAGAATGATAAAGTATTAGGGTCACAAAGAGAGTAGTATACACTTTGATAAAATATTTCAAGATTGTGATCCCTTCTACTATCGCACATCAATAGGCGTGGCGGTTTCACAGTGTTGCATTTGAAAAGCAGTAACGTGATTGTTGTATTAGAGACGTACGTGTTTGCATTCTGGCTATCAAGATAAGATACTATTTTAGCACTTAGTGTTCAGTCATGGCTAATTGTGTTTATAAGAACAGTCCTGGCAGTTTTTGTTATATTTATGGCTAATTTGTGATTAAAAAACACCGACGGAACATTACAAACTTAGTTAGAAATGTGTTTTTTTTTCATATTTCGGAATTAAACTTGAATATCAAGCCGAATTTTGGACGACACACAAGGTAGGACATTTAAACACGTTGTAAATAAGTTCCTAGGCAACAAAAAAGATTGTAATTAAGTGAGAAGCAAGGTAAGCGTTTTCATCAAACTCTAAAAGTGATGGAAAAACTTTATCAGGGACGCTGGAACACTTCAAGATGGAAGATAATTGTTGATCACTTTACCGAGAAAGTCAACAAACGGCACATAGGAAAAAAAGGTATATCAAGAGCTCCAAAGAAAAGAAACGAAGAAAATATACGTTAATGGACACGTAAAACCTTTGTAGAATGTAATGTTAAGAATATAAACCCATCTTCCATGTTTAAATAAAGTTCTGTTGGTATTTTAAAATCGTTTCCTTTGAATTTTTGTGCATATTTATCATGTTCCCCCCTATCTTACTAGATCAAATTGCAACTAAACTGTGGGTAATAGAAACAAACAGAGTTCATATGCGGATTCAGTATCTAAAAAATTATAAAAATCAGCTATCAAGATTTTAAAAAATTTTTGAAACAATTTTTTTCTTGGCCTGTGTAATTGTCTATCATTTTTAATGATTTAGGTTTATAATTTAAAAATGAAGAGATTTGAAATTAAACAGCTGAAAGGGGTTTTTATTCTTATTTCAATGAGGTTCATTCACTAGTAGAATCAACCAAAAAGAAACTATCCTCGTTATCTTCATATGTATTTTAAGTATTTCCTGTTTTAAATACACCTATTTTATGTATTTAAATACATCTCTAAAATACATGTCCAAAAACCTCAAAATGCAGTTATTCAAATACAAAATATATATAAAATACGTATTTCAAATACAAATATTTAAATACTGCCCAACCCTGGTAGTAATACTAATGACCGTCAGCTGCATCTTCTGGCCTGATGCGGAAGAGCAAAAGTAAATATATCCCTAATAATGTACTTGTAATATACGAGGTTCAGGCAAAATCCAATATGTGAAGTCGTAGGCTTCCGCGGCCAGAGTCATGTAAATGGTCAGACTCATGTAAACCCGATCATGCTGCCAAGATCATTTACAAAATCCAATATGTCCATGGCGTTGTTGCAATCAATAAATAGCGTGTCCCTGTAACCAATAAGATGTCAAGATTCACAATCTCTCGACTTCTCATGTAGCGTGGTTCATTCAGTTTCAGAAGTCTTCACAACAGCGTCCTATTTTACTTATTAGAAGAATGGGAAGTTCAGAACACAAAAATTTTGAGTAGTACGTGCAAGAACGTACAGAACATCAGAAGTGTGAAGTGAATCATTATTCAGAAAACAATGATTGGGAAGAAGATTCATACAGTCAAAGCATAGTAATATTTTAGATCTGATAAATTCGCTGAATTGACTTGTTGGAAAATTGGTTTTGCATTTAATACGGTACAATTTAACCTTCAGCATTTGTCACTTGAAAGGGGTGTACCATTGGCAAGGAGATCTAATGTAGCAGATCCATTGACTGAACTTGATAGACAATTGAGAGAGATAAATGGAGAGAATTCTTCCGATACTCCTGTCCTGAATGATATTCCTTTGTTCTTGATGGAACAATAGCTGAAAATCAAACTCTAATGGGTAGCCAATAACTAAAAGATAATTGTGATTGTTCGGATGATAATCATTGCTGGCACATGTAGCTTTTAATTTCTTTTTATTTCTTTGAAATTTCTTTAGAGACCAAAAAATGGAAACATTATCTAGAGAAATTATTGTAGTAGTTTTGTCTGTTTGGAAAAATAAAATATTTTCGTAAACACTGCAGTAAAATAATTTACCTCAATGAAATACGATGATAATAGTAGCCCTATTTTATGCAAAAGCAAACATATCCGCAAGTGTTTTGGATAAAATAAAGTCCAAATTTAACCAAAAATATTGTCATAATTTTAAATAACTGATTTGATAGCAGCATACGTAGATTATTATAACTATACTGGTAAGCAGTAGAGCATAGCAATTTGTTTCAAAAGATGTTAACTCGTCAACAATAAGTTTTTTGCTGTCTCTGAAAAATTTGATTTGATGGACATGCTGTTATTTGCATGAAAATCAGACAATAGAAGTGTCAGTTTCGAAGTTCAGACAATAGAAGTGAGTTGAGTAATTGTTGAGCAAGAGAACACCGGTTTTGACCTAGTGGTCTGGTCTGGCCTGGTCTGGCGAGGGCAGCGCGCCGCTCTGAAGGGCAGCGTCTCGCGGCGAGCACGAGCGCCCACAGACCGCCAGCGGAGCGACGCCTCTCCGCGGGCGGCGTCAAAGGCAGGCGGCGCGATGCGGTTCGGTGCGATGCGATGCGATGCCATGCGGCAAGCTCAGTCATCGAGATAACCACACACTGCGCCGCCCCGGCCACGCCCCCGGCCCACAAGCCACGTGATGAGATGGTAGCAGCGTCCCGCGCCTTGCTCAAGGCGCCGCCATGCCCCGTCCCGCTCCGCCCGCTCATTTGCCACCCCTTTGCACACCGGCACGCCCCTCCATGTCCGGCCCTCGCCCGCCCCAAACCGCCACGCCATGCCACCCTCGCCTTTTGTTGCCCCGCCCTCTCTCGTCTCGCCTGCCCACCCGCACGCCCGCCCGCCCCGCCCGCCCCGCCCGCCCCGCCCGCCCCGCCCGACCCGCCCGACCTGCCCGACCCGGCCGGTCCGACCGCCTCGCCCACCCCGCCCTCCCCGCCTGCCAAGGCTTCATTGCAACCCGACCCGACCCGACCCGACCCGACCCGACCTACCGCCTCCATCCGCCCCACACCCCTTGACCCCATACATCCCGTTTCTGTCCTGACCCGGTCCACCCATTCTTCCGTTCGCGTCCTGTCCCTATCCACCCCGCCAAACACTCCAACCTTCCCGTTTCCACCCTGATTGCCCCGCCCTCTCCTCTTTTCGCCACCCCTCCCCATTCTGGCCCACCCTCCCAACCCTTTTCTGCCCTGCCCGTTGGACCTCCCCTCACCTCCCGTAGCTCTGCTACACCCAAACCTCTCCCTCCCAACCCACCATCCCCACCCTACCTGGCCCAGCCCCGCCTATTACTCTGCCTACCTTTTTTCCTCCCATACCTGCTTTCACCGACCGCCCTGGCCTGTTCTGCCCTCTCCTCTCCAACTCTCCACACACTGCTCATGTGCTTCACTCCAACCGCCCCGCAGCACATTTCGAGTTGTCTGATTCCTTCCCAGCTTAGTTCAAGCCTCTGTTCTCGTTTTTTGCCCTGGCTGCATGTCCACTCCACACCGCTTGTGCAGCCATTGCCTCCGCCTTTGTGGCCTCGCTGTTACCTGTTCCGTCCGGTCGGCCTCTTACAATGCAGCTACTGCGGAATGCGTAAATTGACATCTATTGATCCCGTGACTTGCGATGGAATATTATCTCAAAGCACGACATTCCGATGAGCTTTGGGAATCACAACATCGCGTTATGCATCATAACAAAACAGGAGTGCTCCAAGGGTCAGGAAGCAAGTAGCGCTTTGAATTCTGAGAAATACAACCGACCGCCGCTCGGGGAGCCATCTGGCGAGCTCTCGGAGAAAGACAGGAAAGACGCTTGCCACTCACGCCGCTCTTCTGCCTCTCGGAACTACCAGGCGAGGGCTACTAGCGATCGGTCACCGTCGGTCGCCATCGTCCTTCATCGTCTCGGTCGCCACTGATCGGCCTTGGTTGCCACAGGTTGCATAGCGTCCGGCGCTGCACGAGATCCGTCCCCCGTAGTGTTTTCAATGGATTCTGGAATCCACAGCTCTTTCGAACTCTATAAGCTTCCCTTCCCAGCGTTATCATGCACTTTCACCATGTAATCATGCAATAAAATTAACAGTAAGAAAGAAGCGTTGCAACCATGCAGCACCAAACGAAATTAGATCAGCTCAAGGCACACCAACAGGTATTACTTCAGTGCCTCTGACCGGGAGGACCTAGAGTTCGAGTTCCGACGGTGGCCGAATTTATGACACTGGCCAGTTAACTGAGGCAAGCTCATCCGCCGTCTGGAGGAGAAATCACGGTCATGGCAAAAATAGAGTTTCAGTATTCTAATAAAATTGTCTCTGTTTCTGTAGCTGGATGACGAAGAAAAGCTTGGGCAGGCGGAGCTTGCTAGGCACTGTGATTGGAATGCGTAATGTTCGCCACATTTCTCTCTTACCTGTGAAAATTAAATTAGGCCTAAGCATGGGGTTACGGTTAACTAATTCGCAAAGTCGTACAATTGACCCAAATGTAAATGCGTACGCATGTTTTATTCAATAAACATTACGAAGAAGCCCACTCGCAACGTCATAAAGGGCAGAATCTGTAAAATTTGTAAAATCTGCTGACGCGTTCAACCGAACAAGGGAAACTTGCCTCAGGTGTGGAATTTAGGGAACCACAGCGTTCTCAGTGAAGGGAGCCAGCGTGAACAGTCGCCCAGTTCAAATAGTTATCAGCGCTCGACCGGAGGCAACGAATGCAGAGGACGCTCGAGAATCCACTACTAGGCGGTGGATAGCCGATGGCCTGCAGAGGGTTCTTATTCCACAGAATGCAGAGCTCTAGAAACAAGTAGACTATAGGCGACCTGCAAGTTTGTCGGTCTTTTTCTTCCGTTCCGTACAGTCATCTAGCCAAGGAACAATTTTCTTTGTCCAACTGGATCGATTGCGATTGTTGCGACTGCAATTAGAAATCTCGAATTTCTCGAAAATTGCAAAATTTCCCATTTTTTCGGCATCTTCCTAAAACTACAATATTAAAAATAGGGACTTTTTCTTAACCCCTTGTTCAAAAATTGTTCTTGAAATAAGGTCATTTACAGTTTTTCAAGAACGGAAGCACTTATCGCAAAATTTTGTGTGAAATATTGACAAATTTTAAAACTTTTCAAATAATTATTTTCTCAAAAACAGCTCTAAAGTTTTGTTTCAATTTTCTCATTTTCTGCATCAAATGTCACACAAATTTGGTGCTGGTCCCGTTTTCGGCAAAGACCCTGCCCTTTTGAAATCTGCAAAATGTTAAAATAGTCAAATTGCAATATTGAAGTTTGCAATTTTTTATTCTTTCTGCTTGAAATTAATGCAATTTAAAAACATTTTCTTAAAATCATCTCCATGTTTTTTCTTATTTTTTTCCTTCAAGGATAGATGAAGTGATGCTAAAAATGGTGCAAATTCTTCGTTGAAAACTCTGAATTTTCGAAAATTGCAGAAGTTAGAAATAATGCGAGAAAGTATGTGCTGTTGTATCACCTGAAGTTGTTCTTCTAGGAGCACTCCGGTATTCTTAATGTTGTTTCTTTCATAAGCTTCTAAGTGAGTAATGAATTGGGATTACGTTGGTAGATATGTTAACAACTTATAATAATTATTACATTTCTAATTCGTAAAACACTCGTTACTATCAACAAATAAATGAATAAATACCGCTTGTTCGCATAGCCTGTAGAAAGATGTTTTCGACTAGCGAAACAAACAGAAAGAAATGAAATCACTTCCCTTCCCTTCAGTGCACTTCACTGCACTGCATATCACTTTATCTATATATTAACTGTTCAATTTTTTTCTGTTGACTACACATAATTGCACCTTTCACTTCACTTCACTTCACTCATTTTTACCCTATTGACTAATTTCCTATATTGTTTTCTAAAACCTCCCGCTGAGCAAGGAAATGGCTCAAATATTGCCGCAGGCAAATTTTGAGTTCCAATCTATTATAGTTCTGCTTACAAAAGAGATTTTCCCTACGTCCGTTCTTTGCATTCTTGTTCTAATTTTATATTTGTGATCAAATATAGTTAAATAATCTGGTTTATCTATCCTTCCCCAAATTTCCTCACCATTCAGAGCAACCAACGTAAGATTTATACAGCGCGCAAAGTCGTGCCCTTTTCCTCCGGCGTTCTAGTAATTTCCAATCCGCAGGTGTGATCCTCCGAAATGTGTATTCTACCGCTCTATTTTGTAACCTCTCTAAGCTCTTTTTAAGTCCTATTCTGTACGGATCCCAACAACTAGCTCCGTATTCCATTACCGACCTAACAAACGAGGTATACGCGATTTCTTTTGCTTTCGTATTGCATTTTTTTATTATTTCTCATGACGAAATGCAACGACCTCTAAGCATTGCGTTCTTCGTAATTTGTTTGTTTCTCCCATCCCAATTTACTATCCAGGAGGATGCCAAGGTATTTACAGTTCGAGACTCGCGGAACTACGTCATTACCTAGCTGGTAAGGTATTGTATGAAAAGCTCTGGCCCAACAAAATGTGATCGTTTTATTTTTCTTTCCATTTATAGTAATTTTATTAGCTATTGCCCAATCGTAAATTTTATTTAAATCGTCCTGTAGTTGAATCATATCGTGCTGCTCTGCAGTTTCCCTATTTAATATATAGTCGTCGGGGAAGAGTTGGTTTGGGGGATCAGGACCCTTCCTTCTTTGTGATAAAAATTATGTGCAAAATTCTATCACTATTTCGAAAATTGAGGCATGGTCTGTTGTGAAGATTAATTTTTCATCAACTTCACTCTGTTTTTAATCATTTCCACGTTTTTTGATGAGTTCATTCATTTGCAATCAGCTCAACATCACCTTAATCCAGGAAAAACAACGTCATGGGCATGGTAACTAGCCTTCCAGAATTTGCAGGCAGAGCAACTGACGTGTGGTTTTTAAATAACGGTTTTACAAGGGAGCTTTTGTAAGAGTTGTTCAAACTGCTGGTGGTGATAGGTCACTAAATACCTGGTCCATGACAGTCTTTTATGGAAATCTTTAGAGAAAAGACAGTCCCGAAATCGATATTAATTCCCATTTCCTTTACCAAAGCAAAGACTTGATCTATTAACAAGAAATACATCAATCACATTTGAAACTAAAAGATTAGAGAGAGAGGTGGAGACAAGGTGAGAGAGCAAAATAAAACATTTCGAATCGAAAAGGTATGGGTTTCTAATATCGCTTAATTAAGAGAGCAATAATGGTCTTAACTTGTACTTTTAATTTATGAGGTTCAGCAAAAAGAGTTTGGTCTGTTAAAAGAATTGTCCACCCGGTAAATATTTTGTTTTTTCATTATTGGTAAACAATAATAATAATAATAATAATAATTATTATTATTATTATTAATGCTATAACATCTCTATCCAGGGCAAAAGCCTCCCACTCTAAGGTAGGGTAGCTCACAAAGAACTCACCAGGTGAGCTAAAACCTGGCGATGTTAAATTGTATTTTCCTATTTAATATTCACAATTCTATTATGTATGTCTAAAGCCCACTAACACCACTACATATAACAATAATTTAATTAAATATAACAAAAAAACTAGCAAATATTTGGCGATTCATGCATTTTCTTGTCCCTTGGGAAAAATGTTTATGCAAGGCAGAATTTTAAAAGAAAAATATGAAACACAAGGTGTGTTTCAAAACAAATAAAATAAAACGACAGAGCTCGTTGCTCGAAAATCGACGGACCGAAGAGAAACACGTGTTGCGCCATTAGCGGAGTCCATGGCAATTAAAACGCAGCCTGGTGCGTCTCACTGCTATATACTGGGCCCGTACGACAGCGATTCTTTACTGAGCGTGAACCGACGTAATGAACTAGCTGGAACAGCACCCAGTGTACATTAAATTTTCTTTTAATATCAGCAAAAGTGTTACACAAATCTTCGGATTGATTCATCAAGCCTTTGGCGATGAATCTATGAGTCGTTTCCAGTGATTTAAGTGGTATAACCAATTTATATTCAATTTATATTCGAAGAAAATCAATCTCTCCCAGCTCAGTCGGTTGTTTTGGTTCAACGTGACAGACATGCCAATTGCTTTTACGACTGGCAAGGGCTGATTCTTTATGAACACGTCCCTGAAGGACAAATAGTTGATTGATTGTTAATGATTCCGGGCTCGTCAACTAATATGATCATTAGTTCCGTAAGTGCGGTGCGTGGTTTTGCTCGGGAGGTGGCGGTGGTCTTCTCCCGCTGGATGACCAGGCGCCGACCTAACGTCGACTAACGGGGTTTTTGCCAACCACGTAACAACCACGGGGCACCGCCCAAGCAAGGACTAAGTCCCCGACCGGTCTCCCGGCATGTGTGGGAGTGTAGTGTATGTTAGTGTAAATATGTGAGGATAGGACAAGGAAAAGTAAGGAAAGATTACGCGCGGTCCGTGGCCTGTTTATTAGGGTACTGCTCCAACATTCGCCTGGCGTTGATCGGAGAAACCACGGAAAACTAGCGATCAGAGTAGCCGGCCGCTAGAATTCCGCTAGAATTCGACCTAGCTGAAAAGCTAGTGTCGAAAATTCTGTCACCGTCGGAAATAGAACCTATGACCTCCCGGTCAGATGCGCTGCAGTGACATCAGTTGATACACTGAGCCACAGCTTCCGGTTGCATCTCAAGATTTTGAAAAGGTTAACGTACGCTGTGATGAGGAAACTGCCTGAATTGTGGAAGAATCGAAAATTCAAATTCCACCATGACAACACGTCAGCGCAAGCCTCGCTTCTTGTGAGCGAGCTTTTGGCGGAAAATGTCACAACGGTGATCCCCACAGCCTACCTATTCTCTAGAAGTGGCTTCAGCCGACTTTTATCTATTTCTGAGACGGAAATTCTCCATTAAAGGTCGCCGTTTTGACTCATTCGAGAAAATAGAGAGGAGTTGTACAGCGGATGCCGAATTCAATCTAAGCTTATTATTTCAACAGTCCTGTTTTTTTGGAACTCTCATTGTAAAGTAAAAAGTAGAAATGTATATAAACGTAATTCAAATGTCGGTTGGTGCAATGCTATGAGCAAAATAAAATATATTTTACCACGTATGTTACACACTATTTTTTAGACGGCCTTACTTACTTTCATATTGATTTGGATAAACAAAGCACTTAATTATGAACTATGTTACATTAAGATCAGTTGTAACTAATAAGAAAATAGTTATTTTCATATTAAGTGTGTAAAGTTTCCGTTTCTTTCGGGGTCGAGATTGAGATTTTTTGACTCAGCAACGAACTAGTAAACCATAAAATTTTGTACATCAGACAATTTTAATGATGTAAATGTTCGTATGTATTGTGATTTATGCCTCTATGTTGAACATGTTGCGGAATACATGGCTGGATGTGTTGTTCGGCAAGCATAAAAAAGATTCAGTGTTGTGATTTTTTTACCGATACTTTTTGCTTGTGATGAAAGAGATAAATCTCATCTCGTAGCCATAGAAAGTGTAAACAATTCAATGCTTAATGCATCTCCTGATGTAATAAAACTGTGTAAACTTGCTGAAAAAGTGTATCGCGGCAAACAACATCTTCTTCAACACAAGAACATAATGCAGTCCCTTAAATTGGTAGTTTTTCAAATGATGGTAGGAAAACTATTTGTTTAATACGACCATCTTTTTAATTCCGTGGATGTAGATGAGGAACCACATTACTGTGAACTCTGTAAAAATACCTTTACATCAGTACTACAAAATCCGGCTTCATCAGAGTTGTAAAAACATTACTATAAAGCAATGAGGAAAACCCATCAGACATTTTTTACCAAGTTAATAAATTTCGAAGGCCAATGGAATAGAATGTAATATACATTTTATAAATAATTTCTATATTTTATTTTCATATTTGTATGTTTTCAATAATGTATTAATGTCTAACAGTTTTAAGCGTGATTTTGTTACTTTAATCTGAGTGTAGAACGCCCATTTCCATCTGGTTTTGCATATAGTTTTCCTTCATCCATGGAGCAAATGCTGAGATGGTCCTTTGTTTGTTTCTGCAGAGTAAATATAAATGCATCCCTCACTATTAAATAAACAGTATGTCAAGCTTATCCTGTGTTTTTTCAAATGTACATGATGAATTTGAAAACTAGATCCAATCCTTCTAAAATTGATACAATGAATTTCCAAGTAAGGTGGGTGATTTACATTAACTTTTACATAATTAATGCATATTTTAAATAATAATTATGATTGCTAATAAATTTCAATTAATATCCGTATTTTATTAACATTCTGTAGGCATTGCTGAACGGTAGTGTAGGATATTGCACTGGATGAAAAAAGCTATGACAAGTTTATTAAATAGGATATTTTCATATCGACGATACCGAGATTTGATTGGTCTCAAATTATTTCAGCACATTTTCATAGAGATATTAATTTAATTTAAAGTTTTAAAAATTAATGTTAATAATCGAAACCGTACGACTGAAAAGTAAATTTTGTTTAAAATCAAGTGTTATTAAGAAGAAAACACAAATTTAATTAGTACAATTAATAAGCAAACTTCATTCTTTAAACTTCATTCTTTACTATATTAATAGGAATAAATTTAACATGATTTAAATATTATAACTCTTTCAAACGCACTACAATTGAATTGACAATTACGCGCATGTTCTGACATTGCCCTCAAAAAATATGGCGGCAGGACTTTCAAAAAGCTTCAAATATGGTGGGCACATCGCCTTTCTATAGATTTCTATGAGTGCAACCTAAAAAGTTTACTCGCGTGATCAGGAGCGTGATAAGTTATGTTCACCTAATGCAGTCTTTCAGGAAATAATAATCAGAAACAACTCCTATATCATAAAAATCTCTCAGAACAACAGTGTGTCACAGATAGGCGCTGTAAGAACTATGCTAAGTGTGACGCGGTGTATCGTTGTGTATTTTCGAAGAATCAAAAAGAAAAACGACTGTCTGTTAAGTGGAAATTAACGCGCCGGTGTTAAGAGTTAAAATCTAGATCACAACAGTTATCATCGGATTGGGTTAATTTTACGAGTGAATCACTTCTCGTGTATTTCGTGTTTTCGGACGCATCAGTAGATCATTTGATTTGCGATTATAGTGCATGTTTCCACATTTTCCCTATAGGTTCTTCCCCCGTCGGGGCTCCGCCACAGTTGACAAAAAAACCTTAAATACTGACTAGTTGCCTGATATGTGTGGCGTAAGTGTGTGTGTGTGTGTGTGTGTGTGTGTAAAAGAATAAAATAAAACACAGAAGAGAAAGGGCAAATCGCGCGCGGACCCGTCGCCCGTTAGTAAGGGTAAGCCTAGGCATTCGTCAGGTATTGACCAGAGCAACCATGAGAAACTACCGAGAGGGGACGTGCGAGGTTATTTCTGCTGTCTCTCGTCCTCTGTGTGTCTGTGAGTCTCTCTCCCTCGCCCTTCTCGACTGCCCCTATCTCCTGGCGCGGTCGCTCCGGCAGTTGGGCCCTCCCCAGGGTTCCACCCCCGACGGAACATGTACGTAGATTGCGCACCCAATTGCCAGGTTGCTCACTCGAGCAATTGGGACGTGCTTCTGCATACTGTTGACACACACGAAAATAAATAGAATTTTCAGGAATCGCAGTTCAGAACTTTGCAATTAGTGTATGAATTCCGTGTCATGCATAAGAAACACTCTGAAATCGTTCTTCAAATCATCCACCTTCGAACATTCTCTTTTAATAACTTACTTTCAAATTCACTCCTCTGATCAACTAGAAATACATATCGTGAAACAAACCGAAAATGACGTTAAGAGAGGCATTTGTTCTAAAAAAGCACATACTTTCTCGAACAATGGTTACGTAGTATGTTATTGCACATTCGATCACAATAACCCTTCAGGCATTTATAATAAAGAGCCAACAATAGAGCACAAACATTCGCAAATGTTTACAATTTTCAAAAATTTAAGAAATTTAGTCAAATTTAAACTTAAGCTATTTTTCTAAATATCTATTTCTCTACTGAAGAAAAATGTGGGATCTACGATTGAATATATTTCTAAAATGTCTCAGGGCTTTAAGTAAAGTATCTTTCGAAATTAGTTTGTTTAACACACTAATACTTTCACATTTCAGAGACAGGGATACCAATCAGATTGATGTGGGAGTATCAGTTTTGGTGAAAATTCTGTGTACGAATGAGTTGCTAGTGTAGTTCACAGATAGAATGCCAAGTACTAATTTTTCAGTATCAGGGGCCCACAAAACGCAGATTCTGACTACACTGTGAATACGAGCCGCTGTCTGGAACAGAATTCTAGCGGCCGGCTGCTCTAATAAGTAATTTCCATGGTCCAATCAATACCAGGCAAATACCGGAGCAGTACCTTAAGAAACGGGACACGGACCGCGCACGACTTTTCCTTTCTCTTCCTTCTCTTATCCTTACTCCTTACTTTAACCACTCTCTCTCACACACACACACACACACACACGCACACACATGCACTACACTACCACAGATGTCATAACACCAGTCAGGAGCCTAGAGCTTGTCTGTGTTGGAGCAATGCCCCACAAGTAGAGACATCTGTAAGGGCAAACCCTGCAGCCGACATGTTGGTCTGCGCCGGATCTCTTTATGTAGCGGAGGTTCCTGTGATAAAAACACGTAGTACACGTACGGGACTTTTTGACGGTTGACGCGCCGCGAAACGATAGTCAACGTGTATAGCTCAGGAGTGTGCTCGGTGCTGACGGTCATGCCCTTGTGTGCGCAGCGCCTTCAAGACGGGCATGGGCTGCGTGGAGGAGTACTCGCGCAACTGCCTCAACGCCAAGGACCGGCGCCTGGTGGAGGACCAGGTAGCAGGCGCCAACTACACTTTCCACTTCCTCTGCGATGACAAGACGTTCCAGAAAGGTCAGTTCCATGCTGCTTATCAAAACAACTCTTAAATCTGTCTTCCCCTCAGAGGCCAGCTTAAATGATGCTGCACCCCTCGCCACGCCTGGCATTCCATCCATTCCTTATCATCCGCGACTGGAGGGAGCGGTCCACACTCCGTCACCATTTTCCATCTCTCTTGAGTTGGTCAGGTGAGTCTGCTTCCTATCGACCATTCTTAGCTAAGGGTATAGCCGAATAAGACCCCCAATCTAAACCGGACGAAAGTGGCCCCAAACCAAATCGATAATCGCGAAGCTCATAAAATGCCGTAGATTCACCAAAAATCAGTCTCCTAGAGCAAACTGTTGCAGCGATACGAGAAACGTGTTTTTCATGTTTTCTTTTTTTCTCAGCTTCTATTGCATTTATCAGTCTTAAAAAATGGAGAGACGGGGAAAAGTAGTTGAAGTTCAAGGGTTTTGTCTGACACCAAATTCAATTAGAAAAATAAATAAATTTTTGGAAAGGGTTTTCGACGTGATAACGTTGGAGTACTGTCTCAGTTTTTCCCTTTGAATGTACCTTACGACATTCTACAACATATCTTTTTTTCAGATTTTTAAACAATGTTGACGATAGTGAAAAAAAATTAAAACCAATTTTATCAGTTCAAAAATTTGATATACGCGCCAAAATGTGATTGGGAAAAACGCTTTTACCAATATTTAAACATAGTTTCAATCACGACATATGAACACGAAATCTTATAAGTATTACGTCACTTATGAACCAAACTCAATCGGACTGTCCATAGTGGAAAGACATGGGTGAGCTTTCGCCTATTCGACGTCAGCCCATGAGCTTCACGCACCAGTTTGCGTCGTAATATTACGGTGAATTTTAAATGTCAAAATTATCATTGAAACAGAAGCAGATAAGAACTTTTTCTTTTCTTTTTTTTTTCAAAAATTGCGTATTTTATTTCAATTACGCCTTCATCCTTTTATTTTTGGTTGGTCACCCTCGAAAATTGTCATCTTACGCCACTTTCAAAATGTCTCTCAACACTTCTTGCTTTCCATGTAACATTGCGGCCACTGTCTAGTCTCACTTTTCAACCGAAGTGCGTCACGTGCGCCACGCGTTTCAACCGTGTTGTGGTCACGTGGTTTATGACGCAAACTGGTGCTGCGCAGAACGAGCAAATGTCGGTGCATTAGAGGTGCCCACCTATCTCTTTCCACCAGACGAATATCGGTGAAGCGATTTTATTGTGATCGTGCGAACGGAAGTTGCAGCCTCGGATGCTGTTCCTACATACCTGATATCATTTATTATTTGGCACACAAGCGTTGCTTGGCTTAAATTGTTAAACCGGCAGAAATTTTGAGTAGACTGTTTATACATAAATGTACGCGTGATCCCAGTTATTGAAGAAGACAGTGACAATGATTAATTGTCTATGATTGTCTAATTGTCAATAACTAATAAATCTACAACTGAGTAATTTGATTTATACTATAGACAAATTATTAATATACCGGTGAAGCGATTTTATTGTGATCGTGCGAACGGAAGTTGCAGCCTCGGATGCCGATTAATTTGATTTATACTAGAAACAATACATAAATCTAAAAACAAAAGGGGTTTGATGATTTAATTTCGATAATATAAATACTTTCCACATAATGACAAACATTTGTCAGCAAAAAGTTGTAAATCATACTTTGTCAGTGAGAATTTTCAATAATTTAAATATAAATTTTATAAACATGAGTGAAAAAAATTTCCAGCACATTTTGGCGCGATTTCAAATTGAAGTAAATTTAAATTTCCTGTTATTATCTTCAAGATCTCTTTGTTGGTTTCTCCTATGATCATTGATTGATCTTCTCAGAACGAACTTTATTCCCTGGTTGTAGGAAATACTTTTCTAGGGATTTTTGTTCATTATTTTACAACCATGGAAGATCCACTATGGCAAAAGTTTGAAAACTTCATTAACCATTGACTGCATTATTTTCTTCTCTAATCAACCATGTTTTTATAAGTAGTTCCGAGGCATCCAGGAAGTAAGAAAATAGTAATGCTACAACAGCACATACTTTCTTTATTAATTTCCAATTTTCGCAAATTCAGAGAGGTCAATGAAAATAAAACATGCGCCAATCTTTTATGTGTTTATTCTTCTATCCGTGAAAAACCTGGTTCTTCGCCATGGACGTCTGCGTCGGTTTTCAAATTCTGTGCACAATTTGTTGCACGTTTTTTGCGATCGTAGAATCCCGCACCGTGGAAAATGGTGCGGTTTTTGAGAAAATGATTTTTTTTATAAATTGCATTAATTTCAAGCACTAATTATTTTTTTAATCATAAATTTTTAAAGAGCTGACGTTTTAAACACACAACTTTTTTTTTGAAGCAAAAATCTATATCATCTATTTTATAATTTTTATATGTTAAAATTTTGTAATTTTCGGAAGTAACGTGAGTTCGCCGGAAATGAAACTAAAACCACTTTTTAAATACATACGAGGATAAAATTTGAAGAAAACATTTCGAGCCGTTTTTTAGAAAAAAAATTTTAATTGCTTACATTTCACGTAAAATTACGCGAAAACTACTCATAATTTTGAAAAATTGTACATACTTCATTTCAAGATCTGTCTTTAAAAAAAGATTTCATTATAAAAAATCTCTATCTTCAATACTGTTATTAGAAGTCGCCAAAAAAAGTTAACCTTTTTCAATTTTCGAAAAATCAGAGATTTTAGCGAAAATAACACATTTAGCATTTTCTTCAGTGTCCTTTAAGTATCAAAGGACAATATTTATTTAAAAAAAATTAAAGCCATTTCAGATAAAAGTTTGAAAATGTTGTTGAGACTTCATTTAGAGTATTCCCCAACATCAAAATATCCGTTTCAAACTGAGAGGGTCTCAAGTTCATTAAAAATCGAAGCGGGAATATCAATTTTGAAGAAAATCGATTTAACGGTTTTAGGCGCTACTGTTGATCACAGAAAGAGGGACAGACGGACAGACAGACGTTTTGCCGTCAATCGATTTTTCAGTAACAAGAACTCACAAACATGGATTTTGACTACACATAATGTTAGAGGAAGTACTTTACTATACACGATTTACACTTTACTATACACGATAAACACGATTTATCCACTTTTACATTACTAGGCCCCAACAATAAGTTTTTCTGCTCACAATTTTCCTTTTTCTGGCGCACGATTACAATACTTTCTCTTCCCCCAATACATTCTCTTCCCTTCCGCTGTGGCCGCAAGGAACGCATTTAGACCTAATCCAGCAACACTGGCATTTAACCTTGTTTTCCCTCTCTAAATCCCTATTACACGGATCTCTCTGCGACAGTATCGACGTGGCAACCGTTCGCGATGGAGCTTTCACTCGCCGCACCTGCTGGATGTAAATTACGCTCTCTCATTGGTTTTTTGTATGCGTAAAACAGCGCCCATGTAGACATTCATTCTCAGCCATGTAAAGTATACGGTGAAGAACAGTGTGTGAGCGCAAAAAACGCTCCGAAATTGTGCAGATAATTAAAAAGCCCACGCACAGAGGGACATGATGAAAAGGGTGCCTGACGGCCATCGGTTTTAGACAAAACAATTGTCAAAGTGGAAAAACAACACTTGAAGATTGACGGCTGACGGTTCGGGAGCTCTTTAACATGATCTATGATGTCAGTACGATCACTATTGAGAAGACTGTGCTAGAACATTTGGGATACCACGAGGTCTGCGCATCGCAAACAACGTGTTGAAGTGACCCACGAAGTCCATGAGTGCTACGAAATCGATGGCGAGGAATTTATGGACCTGAGTCCCAGTGACAACTGAGTGTCACCGAGGACGAGACCTGGGTACATTACTCGATACCACAGACAAAGGAAAACTCTCATTAGTGGTGTCATTCAGATTTGCCGCAACCGCGCAAGTTTAAACAAAAATTGTCTGCCGGTTAAGAGATGGCGATCGTGTGGACTGGAAGAGGATATTATTGTGCGGGTTCATGCCTGCCTGTAGAACAATTAACATTGATTTTTACTTCCGGATTTCATGAATCTTCGCCGATCATTTAAAAACAAAATAAGGAGCTTGCTGACGAAGGGAGTGCGATTGGATCGTGATAACGCTCGTGCCCACACCGCACATGCAACAACTGCTTTCACTGGATGGAATTATATCACACACACACACACACACACACACACACACACACACACACACACACTACAACTGGGACATAGCCCCGAGTGACTATTATCTCTTACCTGAATTCATGAATCATCTGGGAGGTACAAATTTCAGTACCGATAAGAAACATAAAGAAGAGTTCGTGCGCAACCTGCTAAACGCGGCGAGAGAGTACTATGACGGACATAAAAAAGACGGTCCCCCGAGTGAAAAAATGCATCGATAACAACGGTGTTTAAGTAGAAAAATAGGAAAAAGTCCAAACTTTCCAGAAATGTACGCGTCAATGCAAATAAACGAGTTTTACTGTTTAAAATCATTGGAGATCGTATTTTATGGACAACCTGTCTAAAACCTGCTACCACTACTTCCTCTTATTCTTGATCTGTATTGTGCAGTGGCATGAATAGAGTATACTCTTGGTTCAAACCTTCTGTAGTTTTATAAATGTGATTTTAATAGTGTGGGTTGTGAAACGGACACGTCGAAAAACTAATGATATAATATAATTTTCTCTCACCATCACTTCTCTTCAGATTCTCTAAACTTGCAGTCAGAGAAAGCATGAAATAAATGAATACTTACTTACACTTACAGGAAATATGTTTCTCATGTGTCCTGGTTGCTTATCGTCCGAGGAAATAGATGAGTAAATGTTTCAAAAACTGTGGAAGCAATATTTGCAAAAATATTGCAAATTTTGTATTTTTGTAATCAGTACACGTCTAGAATATTACTGACTGTTAAAGATCATGCCAATAATACAGACGTAATAATTCTCTAATCTACACTTCGCACGCAAAGTGAAACAGTCTTTTTGCCATGTAAACTGCAATTTTATTTTGTGTGCGATGCTTATATCTTTCCTTTATGACTAAATCTATCAAATTAGCTCCTAAATGACGCTTTACATCCAATCAATGTACATAAGAGAAGTTGAAAAACATAAAATAAAAACTAATAAAGTGCGGTCCTATTGAGCAAACGCCATTCTATTGAGCAGTTGCCTAAATTCACGCCTTTACGTACTGCCTAATAATCGATAATTGTTATTAATAAATATCGGTCAACGTGGATTTCTTCAAGTAGTTACGAATTTAATCTCCGAATCAAGATTTGGACTTCTCCTGTTTTTTTATCATTGTTCCGGAGAATTTTTCGTAAATTAATGGCAGAGCAGTTGTCTTACTTCTTTTGAGATAGAGAAAATTCCGGAAACAATTCCTTCCGGCGCAAATGCCACAAGAATCAATCTGCAATGAAGGGAGTGCTTCAACCCTCCAGCAGAGACGTATTTTCAGCCCCATTTTTCATTTCCGATCTGAAACCACTCCGCTGAAATTAAAGGGGAAGGTTCCACGCACGTTTTACCTGTTGCGCCAAATCTTTCCTAGGAACTGTATTAATATCCGCGGTTGCCTTTACCGTAGATTTTCGTGATATAACACATAAATTTAGCAGAAGTAACCAGGTTTTGCACGAGTATTATCTTTTAGAAAGGAATTCCATCTACTGTAAATTGGAAGTAGCGTATGTAGTGTTTAGTGCCCCTCAACCCCACTCCACCCGCTCTGCGTGGTCTGCGCATTTTTCCCCTACACCCGCACACACACACACACACACACACATACACACACGCACGCGCACACGCACACGCACACACGCACACGCACACGCACACACACACACGCACACACGCACACGCACACGCACACACGCACACACGCACACACGCACACGCACACACGCACACGCGCACACACACACACACACACGCACACGCGCGCGCTTCACCCTCCTTATGGTACCCAGATGCATTGCGGATAGCTTAATTTAATTGATTGGTTGATGTGTCTGCACACATCAACTGCTGCGGTCATTCTTTCCATTAGAGTAGTGAATGCTCTTTCCGCTCGGAGGTGGGATTGTTCCTGTAGCAATGGCTGGTGTTACCCAGCGTCGATCTACACGACGATTTGCAAGGCGATTTCTTCTCCATTCCTTCTCTCTTAGCGGTGTAGCGCTCCAGCCAGGACAAGCTCTAAACTCCTGTCCGCCCTCCCGACATGTTTGGTAGTGTAGTACATGAAAGATTAAGTGATCCGGCATGCGCCTGGTATTGACAGCAAAAAAGGAAAAATACCAATCAGTGCAATCGACCACTACAAATGAATAGTATTAGTAGTCTTAATCACTTTATTGTTTTCTTATAATAATAATAATAATAATAATAATAATAATAATAATAATAATAATAATAATAATAATAATAATTATAATTATAATAAAGGTTGAAATAGTGCCAATAATCATCTCAGCCACAGGAGTGGTGACAGACCGATTTGCTTCAGGTCTTACAAAAATAGGATTATCAAAAGGAATCTGCATAACCATCCAAAAAGCTTTAATCCTACAGACTTGCCATATTGTGCGAAAATTCTTAAATTGATCGACGGACAAAGATGAATTTCTTCTCCGTCTTTCCTCAGATCTGTCATTACCAGTTGCATTTGCTAGAGCCTAAGTCGTATGAATAGATGAATGGTTCTCAATGCTTACTGAGAAAAGTACAGATAATAATAATAATAATAATAATAATAATAATAATAATAATAATAATAATAATAATAATAATAATAAAGGCGTATGGTATTGGCGACCCCATCGCCCGCAGTGCCCAGCCGGAGGGTAGGGGCTGCGCAATCAGCCCAGTTGTCTTTACCTTCAAAGAGGCGCTGACCACTAACCTAGACATTCTCCCTTCCATACTCGCCCTCCACTTCCACCGGACGTAAGTGGGTGGATCGACTAGCTCACCTTGTTCCGTTACCTAAACCATCTGGAAAGCATTTTCCATCTGGAAAGGTTTCCGAACCCTATTTTTCCTGTCCCATACTCACCCCTCGTCTGCCAAAGTCCAACCCTACGTCATCTGAAGCCACGGGAGAGTCAGGTTATGTCGATTAAAAACGACGAACAGGGCAATGGCACATAATACCTGGTGGTAGGTATAAAAGGCGCGCTCATATCTGATGGAGGAAAGAAATTTGAGAAGCCTCGGAAAAGAGCCGCTGCCTGTGGAGCGCCAGGGTACCTCTGGAGCCATCGCTATAGGTGACAGTATGCTAACTGATGGTGGCAGGTTTGCTGACAGGGTGGGCATCTATCAAGGAACCCGAAGAATCTACAGCCTACCACCGAAAGAGAACCCAACACTCAACATCTACAGCAGAATCAGCAATTGATGTTTCAATGGAAACTCAGCCCCTGACCACTCTTGCTGGCAAGCTAAGACAGAAACGAAATGAACCAAAAAAATTAATGAATACTTCTTTTACTGGTACCTTAAAATAAATAAACTGGAATCCGACTTAACAGCTTATAGAGAACCATTGTACCAATGGTTACTGGCAAATACCCAGAGTTGGGACTGCATCATTTGGGAACGGAAGAAAATCAAACTCCAACAGATTTCACTTATTCTAGTAAAGGACACGTTAGAATCAACCCAACGAAACCCCACCATTTGACAACAAAAATTAACCAAAGAACTTGGTCAAACAACACTCGGAGGAATCGTTTGCCTAATTTTATTGATCTGGCTCTTTCCAAAGACCGAAAGTGCCAAAACTTCAAGTAAAAGCTAAAACAAGTCTCGTTTTGAGCGAAATCGATAGAATTCTCTAGTATGAAACAAACAATATGCACAGTATAGAATACTGCATTACGTCGTGTTCATTGATGCTGTCAGTACTGTGCAGTCACCTTGGAAACGGGGACTTCAACCCGAAATTGAAACTTTGCGTAAGAACATGAGTAAACTTACTCAAACATTCAAAGACAATTGCAGGACTAAGAGTAAAAGAGAAGTAGAGAAAATTATGTTCAAATATAAAAATGAAGAAAACCAGACAATCATCACGGTACTTGATCAAGTGAAACAATTTTTTAAAAAAATTATTTCTACCTGTTCAATTTTTACAAGTTTTCAGGGTTTTGAATGAAGATGTTACGTGATTTTTTGGCAAGTTGCCAGCGATTTACTAGGTATGACTTTTTTACGTTTAGTTGAATAATTATTAATATAAAATATATATTTTTGAGGTCGACGCCGGGACGCTGTACGAGTAGGTCGTGCTGTGAACAGTGGTGGACAAACGATACACGAGTTATTTACCTAACTTGTTGTAACTATACGAATCTGTTTCTAATACTGTAAGCAAAACACAGTATATCATCACGTGAATTTCACGTACAGCTGCAGATGCAGCTGTACCTCCAGGAAAAATGGATTCTCCTGACAACAGGAGAGACATAACCCCCAACAGTACGGACTCACAACAAGGTATGTCATTAAAGAAGTCATATGCAGGTGCTACATCATCAGATTCCTTTCCATCTAAAGAACAAGCTATTGTAATCGAAGCTCAAGAAGGACTTTCAATTAAAGATTATATTAGCAAGGTTGCCTCTATTGTTGATGCTAGTAATATTAGATTTGTTTCACGCATATCTAACAACCGAATATGTATCTTTCTGGCAAGTCAAGCCGTTGCAGATAAATTCACTGATAAAAATAAAACAATTGTTATAAAGAATCGTGAACTCAATGTTAGACCTCTCATTAGTAAACTTAAAAGGGTAATTATATCCAACGTGTGCCCAATCATACCACACAATATAATTGAAAAGGAGTTCACCAAAAGGAAAATTACAACATCCTCCAAGATCTCGTTCATAAAAGCAGGACAAACTACCGAACATAAACAAACTACCAGATTCAACTGTTGTTTATTTTGACAATACCTCTTACCGTATATACTTCTCTACTGATATCATGATCTGTTTTATTTGTAATCAAGAAGGACATGTAGCTCAGCTTTGTCCCAGTAAACCCAGTGGAAATAATGAAATGGAAACTGAAGTTACTCAACAACATAACCAAAGTCTCTCTTCTATACCAAATCCTCAACCTGCAGATAACATCAATGAAAAAGTAATATCACCCTCTACTGATATGAATGTAACCTCAAAAATACCTCCACCATCTAACTCATCCACTCAAATCGAAGAAACTATTCACACAAAAGAGAGTGAAGACAACACTTTGAAGAAAGATCTTGAGGCCAATAATGATGCCCCTGTATTAACCCGACCTCCATTTGGTGACTTCCCTGCTCTTCAAACTCCACAATCAAACAACCCCAACTCCACAAATAATTTGATTAAGAAACGACCTATATCCTTATCAACAACCTCAGACCCACTTATTGAACCCTCATCAGAACCTGATAAACATTTCAATATTGACCTCACTGCAAAAGAAAAAGAGAAAAATTATAAAAAGTCAAGATTAGAAAGTACTAGTATTGAAGAATCTGAAAAACTGAACACTCAACTGGCCCCTCTCAAGGAAATATTATTGGACCCAAACAACAAATATCCCTTGAATTTTATTCAAATGAAGAGTTTTCTTGAAGAAACTAAAAACAGCACTGAGATAATTGAAATAGCTCTAGAATTTACCCCTGATTTAACTCAATTGATCCAAATGTTAGAGAGAACATATCCAAAATTAAAGGATAAAAATATGAAGAGAAGATTTACAAATCTAAAAAAGAAATTGAATAAACACATTAAAAGCAATGAATCAGAGTACTCTAGTGATACAAGTTAAAGTATTTCATCCTATTAAATTAAATATTAACTAACAATAGTTGAAAGCATATTACAATGGAATATCAATGGATTTAGGCCTCAAAGAGAAAATCTCTTTATTCTGATTAACAAATATAATCCAGATGTAATATGCTTGCAGGAAACTAATAATTCAGAAAGGGTGATACCACAATTAAAAAATTATTCTGTATACTTAAAGAATAGAAATAATCCAAGAATATCCAGTGGAGGCATAGCTATATATATAAAATCACTTATTCAAGCAGATGAAATTCATATAAACAGCAATATTGAATGTACAGCAGTCAAAATCAACATGGGACGAAAATTTTTGAGTATCTGTAATATCTACCTCCCTAATAGTTATAATTTTACAGAAAATGAAATATTAAAAATCATAGATCAGCTACCTAAACCTTTTATTATGGTAGGTGATTTTAATAGTCACAGCCTAATGTGGGGATCGTATAAAGATGACAGTAGAGGCAAGATTATTAAAAAAATATTGGAAGACCCAAATATATTGATACTTAACAAAAATCAACACACTCACCTTAATAATACACACAAAAGGTTCAGTGCAATTGATATAACAATACGTTCATCTTCTATTGCTTCTAAATGGGACTGGAGTACTACAGAAGACTTACATGGAAGTGACCATTTTCCCATTCTCATATCTTACTTCAATAATACCTCAGTGTCTGCTTGCACTAACTATCATCCTCGATGGAAATTCCAAAACGCTAACTTTGACAGATACAAAGAAATATTATCAACAAAAATAAATGAAATTAATATGTTAGAAGAGAATTCCTCAATCTCCCTCAATAAAAAAATTGAGAAACTGACTGATTTCATCCTCAAAACAGCTGATGAAACAATCCCAAAATCTTCAGGAAAACCAATAAGGAAAAAACTACCTTGGTGGAATGAAGACTACAAAAATTCCCATAAATTATACAGACACTCATTTAACAAATACAAGAGGCATCCAACCATAGAGAATCATATTGATTATAAAAGAACACGAGCAAAAGCAAGACGAATATATAAAGAAAATAAAAGGCAGTGTTGGATTGATTTTATCTCATCAATAAATTGCTTCTCTAACCCAGCAGACAATTGGAGAAAAATCAAAGCTATCAATGGTTGCTACAAGCAGA
The DNA here is from genome assembly GCA_011170035.1 of Teleogryllus occipitalis. NCBI lineage: Eukaryota > Metazoa > Arthropoda > Insecta > Orthoptera > Gryllidae > Teleogryllus > Teleogryllus occipitalis. The sequence continues at coordinate 133,835 of BLKR01003293.1, forward strand.
ACTTTCACCCTAAATTTATGGTACATAACGACAGAACTACCTCTTCTAACGAAGAAATTGCGAACATTCTAGCTTCTACATTTGCTAATAACTCAAGCGACAGTAACTTTAACTATGAATTTCAAATATACAAATCTAATTCGAATATAACAGTGGATAGAATTATTCAACAAAATTCGTCAAGTAATCCTACATTAAATTATCCCGTACAAGTACAAGAAGTTGAGATTGTGCTATCTCGTACTAGAAATTCAAGCCCAGGACCAGATGGAATATACAATGTTTTCCTGAAAGAACTGCCGACAAATGCTATTGAATATCTAACTCGACTCTTCAATGAAATAATAACCACTGGTGAATTTCCTGACAAATGGAGAGAATCTATAGTTATCCCGATTCTTAACCTAACAAAGATCCAACCAACCCGAATAATTACAGACCTATTTCCTTAACGTCCACCCTCTGCAAATTACTGGAAAAAATTGTCAGTAGAAGACTTAATTGGTACCTCGAACATCATAATAACATTTCACCATTCCAAAGTGGTTTCAGACGAAATCGTTCTACAACTGACCATCTAGTAAACATCCATAGTGACATTTGTGATACCTTTATAACAAACCAACATCTTGTGACAGTTAGTTTAGATATGGAAAAAGCTTACGACATGGTCTGGAGAGATCGAATCATCAAAATTCTCCACGAAATGGGGATAGATGGTCAAATACTAACTTTCATAACCCAGTTCATGAAGAATAGATCTTTACAAGTTAAATTCAATAATATTTTCTCGAACAAATATACAATAAAGAACGGAGTGCCTCAAGGATCTGTGCTTAGTGTACTACTATTCTTGATTGCCATAAATGATATCACGAACCATATCCATCGACCAGTGAAAGTATATTTGTTTGCAGATAGTATCACTATAACATTAAGTGGAAAAAATATTAAAACATCTCAAGAACTGCTTCAAATTACTTTAAAAGAACTTCAAGATTGGTCCAATACGACAGGTTTCAAGATCTCTAAATCCAAATCTGAATGTATAGTTTTCAATAAAAGGGGTAACTTATCGGATCAGCTAAAACTTACAATAGGACCACAACAACTTAAATGTTCTAGCTTAATCAAAATTCTAGGAATATTATTTGATAGTAAACTAACATGGATACCACATATTAAGAATTTGAAAGCTAAATGCCTTCGAAGATTAAATGTATTAAAAGCCATTTCATCAGCATCGTGGGGAGCCGACAGAAATGTTATACTATCAACATACAAAGCTCTCATTCGTTCTACGATAGACTATGGAGCAATTATTTACCAGTCAGCTAGGCCAACAATACTAAATAGTCTTAATCCAGTCCACTCAGCCGGGTTAAGATTTGCCATTGGCGCATATCGAACGAGTCCAATTTCGAGTATTCTTGCGGAATCCAATGAAGAACCTCTTCACATCAGAAGAAGAAAACTATGCTTTTCTTATGCCTGTAAAATATCATCCACTCCTAATAATCCTGTTTATAAGAATGTTTTCTCCAGAAAATATTACGAAAAGTATACAGAGAAAAAGTATGCTCCCAAACCAGTTTATTATCTCCTGAACCAGTATCTTGAAGAAATTCACTTCACATTTCCTACTGTTCGAACTACCGCAGTTAAAAATAGACCTCCATGGATTCCTTCCCTAATAAATATCAACATCAGCCTTAATGATCTTCCAAAAAAGGTAACTAATACGTTAATTTTCCAAGCCTACTTCAACGAAATCTATAACAAATACGTTGGATATACGCACATCTTCACCGATGGCTCCCGTAAAGAGATCAGAGCTGGCTGTGCAGTACAAATTAAAGAGACACTATTACAATCAAGGCTAAATGATTATTGCTCTATTTTTTATTGCGAAGCATACGCCATTCTTCTCGCCTTCAAATATATTCAAGAACAAACCGAAGACAAATTTGTTATTTTTACAGATTCCAAAAGTGTGCTAGTAAGTTTAAGTAATACTGAAAACCAGGAACCTATAGTAAATGAAATAGCTAACTTATATTATGACTTATTACACATCAATAAGGAAATAATTCTCATTTGGATACCATCGCACCGAGGTATTGCCGGAATATATTAGTTGATGAAGCAGCTAAAGACTCTATTAATTCACCTTTGGAAGAGCATGCAGTCTCCCACAATGACATCAAAAAAGAACTTCATTAAAGAAATAAGGATGTTTGGAATACTGAATGGACAAGATAACCAACCCTACTACATCAGATCAGGAAAAGTATCTTCGATGACCACCTTCCTTACCTTCACAAGAGAAAATATCAAACTGTGCTCACCCGCTTAAGAATTGGCCATTCCAAACTCACCCATCAGCATTTACTAACAAAAGAAATACAAAAAAATTGTGACCAATGTCAATCTGCCCTCTCTATACCACACATATTATTGTTCTGTCCCATTTACAAAGATATCCGCAAAAAATATGCAATACCTCTCACTCTCCTAGAAATCCTTAACAACAAACACCACATTGAAAATGTCTTTAAATTTTTAAAGGAAATTAACCTATTCAATAAGCTGTAAGAAACTAAAAATCTGTTAAACACCAATATTGTACAATTTTGTATTATCAAATAATGTATAGTAATGCCCAACATTTTTTTGGTGATGTTCTCTGTTTATATTATGTTGCTGTTGAATATGATTGTTAATTGTCCTCATGTAAAGTTACCTATATTGACAAATTATTTATTTGTGGTTTAATTTTAAATTTTGTTGTATGCTCTGTTGTACACTGTATATACTGTATTTTGAATGTGGTCGCTAATGACCTAGTAGTTCATGCGACCTTCTAAATAAAGCATAATTTTAAAAAAAGTATATATTTTAAATTAAATAATATGTTAAAAAATAGTTATATGTATTTGAAAAGATTTGGAATACAAAACAAATTCTTGCTGTTAAAAGTAACAAGCTAAAAAGATACCTGATAGTAACGTTCGTAAGAAACAAAATAAACTCCCAACAAATGAAAAACAGTTCTACCGCTCTATCTAGGAGGATAATGATCAAGGACCGATCCAAGGTGAGATGTCAGACGCACAAGAAGTGAATAAGTATTGGAGAGACATGTGAACACAAAGTAAATACTACAATTTAAAAACAGGATGGATCCAAACTGTTAAAGATGTGTGCGAAGACAACTCCATGATGAATGACTATTGTACAGACACTGAAGATGTTAAAAGAGCTGTAAAGAAAATTTTGAACTGGAAGGGAACCGGGAGAGATAACATACACAATTTCTGGTATAAAAACTTTCCTAGCATTCACGAAACAATGGCATTATTCACAAAAGCCCTGAATAATACAGAAGCCCTACCATCATTTATGGATTAACCTATCTTATCCCAAAATCCCCAGCTTTGATCCCGGAAAATTTATGCCTCTCACGTGCTTACCAACTTTATACAAACTACTAACTTCCATAATAACAGATAAGATCTATCATCACCTTGAAAACAATAACATCCTGACTGAAGAGCAAAAAGGCTCCAAGAGGGGGGGGGGTCACAGGGCTGTAAGGAACAGCTCATTGTAGATGCGGCTATCTGAGAACATGTAAAGAAAACAGGTGGGACGTTATATACAGCGTATATTGATTATCAAACAGCTTTCGGCAGCTTACCTCACTCCTGGTTAATTGATGTACTTGATATGTACAAAATAGACCCATTGGTGTATCGTGTTTAAAGACACAGATGCAAGGTGGACAACCAGATTGCACATTTGCACGTAAAATAATTATGTGAATGCAGGAGACATACATATTAAACAAGGAATCTTCTCAAGGAGTTTCTCTTAGCTCTCTGTGGTTCTGCCTTGCTATGAATCCCCTATCGACTTTATTAAATAAAGAAGAAATAGGTTACAAAATCAACAGCAAAATGAATCATTTTTGCTTATTCCATCTGCTGTACATGGACAACTTAAAATTATTCATCCCCACAAGAGAAAAGATTAATCATTTGCTTGACACTACTGCAAAATTTAGCAATAACATTGGAATGATTTCGGCGTTGAGAAACGTAAACTAAATGCACTGCGGAAAGGAAAGTGGCAACATCAGATGGATTACACCCTTGGATAAGGAAATGCTAAACAAGAACGAATTCATGCCATGAATTCTGAAGAATATTACAAATATCTTGGATATTTACAAAGATTACCAAGGAATTAAATACTCGTCTGAGTAAAATTCTTAAAATTAAACTCAGTGCTGACAGGAAAATTAAAGCTATAAATACCTTATGTAATCCCAATGCTCACCCACAGCTTTGGCATTGTCAGATGGACACAAAGCGAACTGGATGCATTCAATACGAATTGCAGAGTACTGTATACCAGATTTAGAGATCACAACCCCTAAAGCGCAGTTGAGAGATTCCACCTACCTAGGTCTTTAGGAGGAAGAGGTGCCATAGATATTGTGAATCTCCATCACCAACAACTGGAGAGACTGGGTCAGTAATTCCACGAAATAGCTAATAGAAGTAAGATATATCAGTTCAATATCGTAACAAAATGTTCTGGAACTAGTCCATCATAAGGGATAGGTCTGTATCGTCTTATAAACCGTCATTGTATGGCATGACAAGAAAAACAAGGTGTATCTGATTCATGTTGCTGACCCGGTTGCTCACAACATCCCGAAGAAAAGAAGTGAAAAAATTCTAAAATATCAACATATGGCAAATAATATAAAGGAAATATGGAGAGAGGGGGAAACGGTGACGATTGTACCAATAATTCTAGGTGCCAATGGTGAAATGTTTAAGTTCCTGCATGAATCCCTGGATAAACTGAAACTGAAGAAGGGATTATACATCCATCTACACAAGATTGTCATCCTAGACACATGTAGCATCGTGAGGAAATTTTTAAACATTGATGGTGGATCCAGTGGTGATTATGACAGTTGAAACGTGTATCTCTTGTTCATGGGAGCCGAGATGCATGTGTGGAAACAAGTTAAAATGTGATAGATAATAGTAGTAATAATAATAATAATAATAATAATAATAATAATAATAATAATAATAATAATAATAATAATAATAATAATAATAACCTCTTTATTTCTGGCGACGCTCAGGCCGTAAGGCCTGCTCCCCGCCTAATCACTATCGGAAGATGGTAGAGACGAACACAGAAGATTTCTGAAATAACTAACTCTATTGCAATTTGCTGTTTATAGATATGATAGCGTTAAAAAGTAATAAATCCATTTGTGCTTGCAGAACATCTGCAGTACAATGTGGTTCCTGTTATTTTCGTGCAGTATTATTATATCAAATTCCAATATATGATCTCTTTATTTCTTGGAAATCATGCATTTAGAAAACAAGCTATTTCAAAATCAAAAAATAATATTGAAAAAATAAAACTGCGCTTAAAATCAGTGATTTTAAGATGCGTGTTTGTCAAGATATAAAGGGAATATATATTGAAATCTGCACTGAAACATTGCGTGACGTACGCTGTGGGTGTGTTGCAGAGTACCTGAAGTACACGGCGTGCTACCGCGGCATCACGCACCAGTGGGACACGTGCGCCAACCGCTTCATGGAGCTGGTGCGCGAGGAGATGACGCGGCGCAACGCCACCGAGCACCAGCGCATGCTGGAGCTCTGCTGGTGAGTCTATCATCACTCACCGCCCCGGCGACGCCATCATCGGGAGACGCACATGACGAGGAGTTTTGTGCTTGCGATAATCTGATGTATAAAAATCAATGTTTTTGTTTGTTCGTGCTTTACGCACTGCCGTTCCGTCCATACATTGCGATAAATCTTTGTCTAATTATTGCTTCCACTTACGCGAAGAATATAAGCATAGTACAATGGGAATGTGCGTATGTCTGTCGCATATGCGCGTTGATGATTACTGACTCTAGTGCCCCTGAACAGAAGTCTACGCAATCCGCTGCACTCTCAAGTAATCTTTGCTGCATATTCGGCCCCTGCGATTGTGAAATATCGGTCAGAATGCATGCTGAAATTGGAGGAAGAAAGTTTTAAAAATATGAAACTGGACAACCATGTCCAAACTGAGCCATAGGGCAAACCTATACTCGTGATAAAATAATTTATCTATTAAAATGGTTGCAAAGCGTATTGTAAAACCTGATTAATAATCACGTGACCAGTAGAGTGTGAAGTGTAATACGTTCCAATAGCAAAGCGTTGCCGAGTCCACTAGTCTTTAATAAAATATATTGTGAATTTTTTAAAACATTTTTATATTTTGAATGTGTTTTAGTGTTCGCATAAAATAAACTCGTACACAGATTTTACGGTTTGTGTTCTGGGCACAACCTCAGGACTGGGTTACGCAGTCTTGTTTGGTGCTGTTGTTTCGTTACATGTATTGCTTCAATAAAAGTCCATTCAATTCTTGAGATGACAATGGTAATCTATCAGAACGACTTTGATATTCCTGTAAGATGAGTAAGAAGATGACAGGTGAGAAAATAGCGTCAGGAGAGATGTTAGTTTTACTTCATAGGTAAATTTTCCAACACATTTTCGTTTATAATGGGTTCTCATTTTTCTGTGTATGAATCAGTAGATAATAAGAGATTCGTCAAAATTTCCAAGTCCAGAAAAATGCAGGAGACTCTAGAGAAATTTGCACATTTTTGGCACAAAATTTAGGAAGTGGCCCGCCAATAATTTGCTCCAATTTTTTGTTTTTTGCCGACAAAGTATGTTTTAACAGGCATTTCATAGTCTTCAGTACTCGCCATCTGTTCGAATTTACTAGATGTACTGATTCTGTTGTTCTGATCAATAGGTGTTTTGATAACTGTTGTCTTCGCAATCCGAATCGCATTACTCTCCTTTTCATCCGAAAAATATGTTTTCCTCCCTCTTCCAATCTGTGACATACTAGTCTTTCACTCATACTGTCTGCTCAATGAACTCGCATATTCGATAACCAGCACCTCTCTCAAAAAAAAACAACTTAAAACGCATGAAACTTGTATTCGTCAGTTGACGTCCTCGGAGAGAAACTGTAGCGTGAGTGTTCGTGCGGACTATTACAGTCCAAGCTACACTCTGAGCGCATTGCGAGCACAGCAATTATAATTTTAGTTATATTTAGTTAAAAGTCAAGAGAGGAGTCCATCTAGGAAATGTAATGGAAAAATCGAAATATTGCCTGTATTCTCTCTGTAAACAGCGAATAAATATTATGGGATTATAATATTAAGTCCACGCTACCACTCAACGGTTAATTGGGGCTCCGAATTTTTTCTCTCAAAACATAAGAATGTATTAACTTTTAATCCAAGTTTAAGTTATTTTTATTCTTTGGAGAAATGAGTTCTGTTTACATTTGTTTACATTTGTTTACAATTATTTCACATATGAATCACATAATTGGCCCTAAGGTAACTCGGGGCTGCTTACTAGCTTCTCATGGTGCGATTTCTGGTTCGATTCCCAGTCGGGGCAAAAATAGAGTCGTAGTTTTCCTTTAAAATGGTTTCAGTTTCTGCAGCTGTGAGACGAAGAAAGGAATAAGCAGCTGATTTGCTAGTTACGGTGCAGGGAATACGTCATGTTTGCCACATGCCTCTCTTACTCCCCAAATGTGGGAATTATCTAGGCCCACGCTTTGGAACACCATTACCTAGCCGGCAAAGTCGGACAGTCAACCCAAATGTCAAAAACATACCTACAATTACATAACCAGATACTGTTTGTCTAGGTGGAAGGTCTTTAAGCCTTTTCAACACTTACATTCTAAAACATTCTAACTTTTCGAATTCTGATATTCACCTCACATAGTCTCTTCATCGCATCAAGGTCCGGAACAAATATCATAAGATACGACTATGGAAAAAAACGAAGGCGAAAAACCCTTCCGTCAGATCTTTAGTGAACAAAACACGAAAGTAAATAAACAACGTATTTATTACAACTTTATCCACTTAACAATCTCGTACTAGTGACTAAAATGGTTATCCAAATATCAAGGAGATGTGTCAAAACTTGCTAGGTTACCTTTTGCCAAGAATATGTCCAAACAACGTGGCGGGTTACCGTATACCGCGAAGAAGTCCAAAGAACACTGTCCAAACGTTGTCGCAATAAAACTCAACTTCTCACTCTCTAGACCCACTGCATTATTCGCCGATCGTACTTGAGGTCTTATGGACGCGGCTGGCTGACGGTCTGCTCGCTGACTCATTTTCGGCGCAGGCCCTTGCCGCCGCTAATAATTGCTGGCGAACACGGCGTGAGCGAACACGGGTGAGGGAGTCATGGCGAACACGGGTGTGAGCTACCTTGACCAGCAACCATCAAGCAGCACACATATAAGTTAAATTTGGATCGTAACTTGTGGCACGCCTCAAATGATTTTTTGCTATTTAATTTCTAATTAAATTCCACAATTTGAAATTAATTGCCAGGTATTTTCCTGACGAAAAAGGTGTGAGCTGGTGTCATACGATGCCAGCACAAACTTAAGTAAATTCTCGTGCGTTAAGCTGGCAAAGCCATTTCCACAAAAACATTTTCTATATAATCAGAACTTTGTGCTACTTTTGTGCTTAGTAAATATCTAAATATTAATTTTTTGCTCTTATCGTTTTTCAGAATTAAAAAAAAAATCTGGAAGTCCGGGATAGGCGCAATACCAAGGTTTAAGAACACGTCTCGCAGAAAAAAAAAACTATCACACAAAATGATCGACACAACGGTGACCATAAAACAGTCAATTATACAAGAATATTGTTTTGCATTTTTTCTCATTTAATATTGCTCACAAAAAATAAGAATAATTCGTTACACTTCTGTTAAAAACGTTTCCAGATACATAAATCCTCTTAAAAATTAAACTATTTAACAACTTGCATTGTCCTTTACTAACAATCACAACCAAATACCAATCTAACAAGCTACACTAATTATTATTATACTCTCACTATATCTTTCAGGGATGTTTAAACTTCTCTGTAAGCCCTCAATAGTTTTCGAAGATAGAAATAAAATCATTTGCATGCAGTAATTTGAGAATTTTCAAGCCATCAATTTCAGGCGCAGATGTATTGATTGTTTTGCTGTTTGTTTTAACTTAGTAAAATGGTCTAGAAGTTAATATAAACAATCGGTTTATTTTCATTTAAGGTTTATTATTATAAATCTGTTACAGTCAACGTTTCGAGACTCTGCTTGGTCTGATTTTCAAGGCAAAAAATTTTGCTGTTTGTTGTTTTATTTTTAATTGTTTTGTTGTTTGAAATAACATATCGTTGGGTATTTCAGGAGAATAAAATGCACTAACTCGTGTTCTTCATTATATTAGCAATAAATTTATTTTACGTACAGGTATTAATACAAGTACTAGAGGCTATGAATACGAACAATGTCACAAAAGTGCCAATTAGATATATGGTAACAGAGGAAGTTAAATGTGCGTCCGGCAATAAACAAAGGGATTCTCTTAGGCCTATAGTTTTTAATTTAATTATGCACAAGCTTATTGAAAGTGTAAAAAAATTTCTCGACATAGAATGGGTAGCGAGAGAATATCTATATAGTGTAATGCGGATGACACAGTATTATTGACAGATTCAGAAAACAATTTGCAAAGACTCTTTCAATAAATTTCGGCAGAATATTATAATATGGTCATCTCATCTGACAAAACTGGTGATCTCAAGAGCCTATATGGTGTAAACTGATGATAAAAACTAAAATAATAGAGCAAGTGATTTCACTTAGGAGTTGAAATTTCAAGTATACGGAATACGTATACCGAAGTTAAACACCAAGTAATGAAAGGAGCAAGGGTATTTAAAAGATGTGACACGGAGAAACAAAATTTTTAATGTAGAAAGCAAAGCAAACATTTACGACATTATAATAACCAGTAATAACATATGGAGCAGAAACAAGAGACTATAATAGAAGAACTATGACTCTCTTTAAAACATCAGAAATGAGAACACCAAGTTCAATATTGGGGGTAAGATTAAGATGAGATAGATTGAAAATCCAATATATAAGAAATGAATGTGACATTAGAGACATAGTAAAATTTACAAGAACAAGAATAAGAGAATAGAATGAGCACTTTACCAGGTCGGACAGCAAAAGACTAATCAAGATTGCGAGAGATTGAAAACCTACAGGAAAACGCGACCCAGGTAGACCGAAGAAATGATGGATCGGGAGTTGAATCTCCACATCTCCTGAATCATCCTGATGGTGAAGTGTGAAGAAAAATAGGTGTAACCTCAATAGAAGGTGTAACCTCCTTTTGGGATTATAATCATAGGTTATCAATGATTTTTACTTTCTCGTATACGGAGAAATATAGGTGCTATGGAGAAAGTTATGTAATGCTCCGGAAAATCAATTTCGAGGTTTCAACGGAAAAATACGTTTTGGGGTCCTCTGCTACCGAAAAAGTGTTTTTCTTTACAACGTCCGACCACGTCCGTCCATCCGTCCGTCCGTCCGTGAACGGAGAAAGAAACGTGAAAACTTCGTCCTAAAAAGAAATTTTCTTTGAAAAATTTGGAGCCCTTTTTTAAAAAAAAAGTGTTTAAGCGTAACTATAAACACGAAATCTGAAGCTCATTTTCACGGCAATATATTGAGTTTTCTAAAAACGTCATTTAAAGTCATTTGAATAACTTCTATTCACAAATAAAATAAAGTGTACAAATCGCTAATAATGTGCATTGTAACGGCGTGATATATACGAGTATTTTAAAAAATTACATTGTGTATTTTTTTTTAAAACAAAAGAATACACCAAAATGAACTTTACGTCATCATAAACAGTGCAATTAGCACTATTGATTGGAAAAGTTTAAAGAAAAAATGTAAAGCCATTTTTGAGAAAATAGCGTTTAATTCGTTCTCAAAATGCGGAAATTAGGGCTCATTTTCACAGAAAACTGTTCAGTTTTCGAGAAACATTATTTGATATTATTTAAAGCACAGGTAAAGTACATCAGATAAATCTAATAATGTGCAAAAAATCCTCCAATGTACATATTGCGAACGTGATAGTCAAGTCAAAAAAATAGATTTTTGTAATTTTTGAAAAAACAAAAGGATAGAGCTACGTTTATCCCATCTTGCAGATTTCGTTTGGTACTAACCATATCAAACATTTAAAAAAATTTGAAGCGGTTTACAAGAAAATTATGTTTTAGATTTTTTTAAATGCAAATATTGCACGCCATGTATCGAGAAAACTACTAATATTTTCGAAAAAATGTACATTACTTTAATGAAAGGACTATTTATGGACAATAAATTTCGTTTGAAGGAAAAATTTTATAGTTGTAGGAAGACGCCGAAGAAAATTCAAATATTTGTAATTTTCGAAAATTCTGAATTAACCGTGAAAAGCGGACCTATTCCCCCTTTATAAGTGTATTTTAGTCTATTCGTTTGAATAATTTCTTTTTGAATAATTGAAAATGTTCGGACGGCTAAAGTACTTCCAAATTTTAAAGAATGCTTGTCAACATTTAAAAACTTCAACAAGAGCCAGATAGACAGAAGTTTCTGCAATTTGGAAAAAATTCTACGTATGGTTTAGGCACTAGTAATGGGAATTGTGATGTGGTGGTGTTCACGTTATTATGTGAAGAAACTAGAGGCGCTATAGAATGGAACAGACTTTCTCGTAGTAAAGTTTTCTCATTTACTTGGTGTGGACTGGTTTTAAGATCTTGCGTCATTCTCTGACCAGCTGCCGTCATCGTCGCCCAAAGTACATTTTTTTCATATTTTCTAAACTTTTCGATTTCTTGATGGTAGAACCGAAATATTACTTCAAGAATATTAAAGATTCGTAAAACCTCGTCGTAAATAGAAATTTTCATTGAAAAATTTGAAGTCGTTTTTAAGTAAATGGCGACTAAGCGTTACAGTAAATGCGAAATTTGAAGCTTCTTTTAAGAGTAATTTTTTGTGTTTTTGAAAAAGTTCATTTGAAGTCATTGAAAGCACTTCCACTCACAAATGTAATAATGTACACAAATCGATGGAAATGAGCAGAGTGAGAGATATTTCAAAAGATTACATTTGTGTAATTTTTCGAAACAACCAAAGAATATACCAAAATGAACTTTATGTCATATTAAACAGTGAAATTAGCACTATCCATTGAGGAATATTTGGAGGCATTTTTGAGAAATTGGCATTCTGGCGTTTCAGAAAATGCAGAATTTTGTGCTTCGAATTTTCACAGAAAACTGTTTAGTTTTTGAGAAACTTTATATGACAGTATTTGAAGCACGTATACTCGTAAATATAATAATGTGAAGAAAGCGCATTTACTGTAAATATATCCAACGTGAGAGACAAGACAAAAAATTTAATTTTTGAAAAGTTTTGGAGTCGTTTTTGAGAGAATTTTGTGTTTGTTATTTTTTTAAATTGCATTGTTGCACGCCCTACTCCACAAAAACTACTAAAATTTTCAAAAAATCTACATGACCTTAATGAAAGAACTATTTATGGAAAACAAATTTAATTTGAATGAAAAATGTCTATCTTCAATTTTGTAGTTGTAGAAAGAATATTAGTGGTAGTTGCCGAAAAAGTTCAATCTTTTGCAATTTTCGAAAATTCAGAGTTAACCGCTAAAATCAGGCTTATGTTACTTTTTTTACAAGAAATTGTCAGAAAAAAATTGGAGCCGTTTTTGAAAAAAAATTGAAAATGTCCGCGGGGCGTCAAGTACAGGACACCCAAATTTTAAAGATAGTTTTTCAAAATTTCAAAGCTTGAACTAGAGCCATGATGGACAGGGTTTTCTTCAATTTAGAAAAGATCGTACGTGTGGTTTAGACGCTAGTAGCGTTGACGGACGGATGAGGGGACGGATATACGGATAGGCGAACAGACGGACGGCGGGACAGACGTTTTGATAAAACAATTTTTCGGTATCAGGGGACCCCAAAACGTGTATTTCCGTTGAAATTTGGAAATCGATTTTCTGCAGCATTACATAACTTTCTCTATACTATGTTTGTCACTCCGAATATAGGTATGTATACGATAAAGTAATCAAGGAAGTCATCTCCATCAACTTGGTATATAGGTAGCAAATTAGTATTGAGATTGCCCTGCTTTGCCGCCATCATCTGCTTTCGGCACAAATCGGAAGACTGCGGCGCAGTCTGAGATTACCTCCTTTATTTCTTTATAGGCGCTAATAGATTTCACAGATGGCAAGACAGACGGACGGACGGATGAACGGACGTTTTGCTTTCAATGGGAAATCGGACACCTTTTCAAAAAGTGTTTAAAATTAACCATTATATATATATATATATATATATATATATATATATATATATATATATATATATATATATATATATACATATAATATGACCGTAAAAATATTATTTTATGCAAAAGAAGCTGTGTTTGTACCCAAAACTACGTCTAAAAGTTGTTTATTTAAAAATGCCGCGTAAACGGTACATCGTGTCTCCTCAGTACGTGTGACGCCATCTGTGAGGAACGAACTACAAGGTATATGCCAAATCACATTGTGTCCGGTTTAAAAGATTTTTGTGTGGTTTGGAGTCGTTATGGAACGAAAAGCATATCGGTGGTGTGTAGTACCTCAATTTTGAAATACTTCTACATCAACCCCAAATAAATTATTTATTGATGTACCACGGAAAGCAAGACGTGCGAAAAAAATGGATAGATCTAGCAAGACGATAAAGAGACGGAATGTCGGCAACATCGCCAATTTATTTTTGCGAGGATCACTTCCATGTAAGTACATAATGAGTAGTGCAAATAGATAAAAGCTATGTGTAAATAATTTGTGTTGTTATAGTTTACATTTATGAGTGTCTAAATAATTTGTATTTCTTTTAGCTGGAGAATGATATGGAAAATTACATGCGGTATCATGTAATGAATTTTGTAAAGAAAATTATGTTAAAACCTGGATGCCTTCCTTCAAAATTTCAGTGTCAAACTGACAGGAACAGAAGTTTACCATCAACGAATTCATCACGCCCCGCTGCCATCAAAAGCCAAAGATTGACTTTAATACAAGAAGCCCTAGAAAAGGATGAATTGGAGAGAATTCCAATTTACTGGAACTGGAAAAAAATACAACTTTGGCTCTTAATATACAAACTGAAGAAGTAAGCATAGAAAATCAGCCAAAATATGTAGGTAAAGGTACACAAAAGTTTGTAAAAAAATGAATATTTTAGAAGCAAGAGTACCCAAACAACAGAAATCGCAGAATATTGCAACATCACCATGTAAAACATGGACAACAACACCATCAACATCTGCCTTCAAAGTAGAACATATAAAGCTATTAAGTCCAAGTATTCCCCGCTTAAATAGAAACCTAATGGATAGATCTGACAGTGACACATCATTGTACACCTCGTCAACATATTCATTTCAACCATAATCAGCTTCAGACCAATCAGCATTTGAGTTATCATCAGACAGCAGTTTTTCAAATGAAGAGGAAGCTGAAATAGCAAAGGAAAGAGAAGCAAAGCAAGCCCTAAATATCACAATTAAAAAAAATGAATCCAAATCACGCTTGTATGTTGGCATACCTAAGAATTGTGATAATAGTAAGTGCTCTCATCAATTTGCAAGATAGTATCATCAAATAAAACAGTCTTGAAAATTAATGACTTCATTATATTTTATTTTGCTTAGAACCACGTTGTTTAAACTCAATTTTTGTACATTTTTCAGGAGATTTCTTTGAAATTTCAGAACTAAACAAATCTTATTACATATCATTGTTGTAAAGATAAATGGTTTCAATGCTAGAAACGGGCTTTGAAAATGTGTATTTTGTGAAACAATAACATTATTTCTTTGCAAGTTTGGCAAAATTAAAGAAAAATGGTTGGAGAACAATGATATTTATAGATTTTAACAATTTAATGTTATTACTCCCTTTAAGATATGCTATGTAAAGAATTAATGCATAGTAACCTAATAATTTTAGCACAAAATTTCAAGATGTCATGTTTTTGTCAAACCTTTGCTTATATTTCAAGAAACTGGTAACTCAAAATGTGTCATCGGAGAAGGAAAAATCTAATGAACTTCTTCAGTACCTCTCGTGGATACAATATGGAATATCTTATTGTATGGTAGGCCATTAAGATATATTTATAAAATGATTTATTTAATTTGATGTTATTTAAATGGCTTGTTTAATTGACAACTAATAATAATACTTAGTTTTAGTAAAGGAGAATGAAGTTCAAGGCATTTTTTTTTAATTTGTTGCGTCTACACCTTGACGCAACGCGTCTCCAACCCCCTTAAGGGGCGTTAAGTGCTTTGCACTGAGGAGTAATCCTCCATTAATGTGCTTTTAATATCTGGAGTAATCCTCCGCTAATTACTATATTTGTCAAGTCTCGTCACGTCGCAGTCAGTCAGTGCCTTTTATCCCTTCGGCCAGAGGCTCGACGGCGTTAGATCCCGGGGTTCCTGGCCGGTCACCCAACCACGAACCCGCGAGTCTCGAATTCGCTTAACCTTCGTGACTTCACGGAGCGTAGTAAACGAATTCGGCTAGCGCCGCCGGCAGTTCATTTAAGATGGCAATCAGTTACACTATGCATTGAATCCATTTACTGCACTGCACTGCTGCCCTCGTTCTTGATACTTACTTCCTATGATTTGTACTTCTTGGTCATTTTGCCCGAGTGATAACCTTACATATATTCTTATTACTTACCAATATCAAACCTTGTTAAATTATACTTTTTTTTCTTATAATAGAAAATACCCAGGTTATTGTTCAATTCACTTAATCCATAGTTTCATGCCAAAGTATATGCTGAAGTTGTAAAGTAGTCTTCTGTAGTGACTTGCCTCTCACTTGCAAGCTACAGCATAATGTAATTTACTAATTATTGGTTGGAGTAAAAACAATTTGGAATGAACTGCTATAAAATAGAGTAAGAATAAAATTAAATTAATTGTTAACATATTTTCATAAAGCATGCATTTTCAATATCAAACAAACAGGAAAGGATTTGGAACCACAATGAACATGAAAACCATATTTATATAAATATATAAAAAGTGAGAGAAGTTAGAGCAACCTAGTTCTAAGCAGGTACTATAACAATTATAAATTATTCGAATAAATAAAAACACTAAATATCATAACTCATTTTATTTTGGGTTTTCATATAGAATGGGGTATACATATTTTTGCCACAATTCACTGATTTTTGAAATGTAGAGCTGTAGTAATCTTTCATTGTCTTCAATAAACAGAATTACCACATTGGATGATGACTTAAAAGTTGCAGTCTGCAACCCAAAAACAACATTTTTAAAATTTGTCACAAACATCTGGATTTGCATTTGTGCAATACATTTTTCTGCAATTTTATAATCTTTTAAATAATTTTTATAGGTTTTTCAGTGGAGGTGTATTTTACTTCAATGCAAATTTTGTCACAAATACCATCCGGTGAAGCAGCTATGAAAAGGTATTTCGATGAAATAAATGAACTACATTCCTTCACTTTCTTACCTAGTCTTTTCCACTGCCGTTTTCACTTGGCATTCTAGTTCCCGACCTCTCTTCATGTTTTTCGTATCCGGGATTTTGGCTCCCATAATCTTGGCTATCAAAAATCCATCTGCAGTATGGCATTTGCTTGCTTCGTATGCTTTTGAAGCTGTAACACGCACATACCTCAGTTCATGCCACAACCGGTTTTTACATTGCGCCCAAGTATTTGCTTCAATCATTTCAATATTTTTTTCAGTAAAGTACTTGGACACTTCTTGCGAAAATGAATTACAATCATCATCATAATCATCCCAATGTTCTACAAATAAATAATTAAATACAATTTCTCATACTCTTTCACTGTAAGGTCATTATACATCAGTAGTTCACTGTTTGTGATATTTCGGTTTGCTGCCACTTAGAGAAATTGTCACCATACTATTTTCAAGTGCAGTCTGTGTAGGTGGTCTTTTACTGGCTGATAGGTCCCTTGCAGTTACATACCTAATATCGGTACCAACTTGAGCCAGTTTAGACTTTTTCCAGTAACACTGGATCTCAGTTGTGGATGGTTCTTCACTTCTCCTGTGCACCCACATCAGGAAAGCTACTGCATGTTTGCAACCTCCCACTGATGCAACACTATCATGACACTAGACACTTATAATTTTATCTTCCTTTTCGTCGACTATCATGGTGGCTGTATACGATTGTGATCCATTTTTGTGTTCTGAACACACCTTGCATTTGATTGTGCACATACCCGAATCTCGCCTTAGTTGCACATATCCTATGGCATCATCACCATAAGATAGCCTTACCGATCTGAAAAAGGTGACAGCGAAATGAATTAGTCTTGAAAGTAATATAAAATATATAATGCTACATTATTAACCTGACCTTCACTTGTTAGGTTATGTGTCCATTGGAATTTTATACTTTTAATAAATAACGAATGGTTGAAATACCTACACAGATGTTTTCACATTTCTAAATTCATCAGCACAAAAGTTTGAATTATTGGCAAAGAAATTGCCAACCTTAGTATATAATAACCTTATAATATCCACTCTTGAGAGATTTCGATTATCGGCTTTCGTATATCCTGGCTCCATGTTAAGAAAATCATTAACAAGAGGGACTTCCAACAATATTTGAACAGACTATTGTCCCTGAATCCTAAAATTTCAGTTTTATATAGTCAAATACATCAATTAAATGTAGAAAAACACACCAAGAGTAACGCACAACAGCAACACAACACGGCACAGCAGTATATACTACTCGCGCACCTTTTCTTGAACGATGACCTTGCTTCCCCCTCCCTGGAGCCATGAACAGCTAAAGGCAAAAGATCGCAGCGAGCACTGATGACAACATTCCCAGCATTAAAACTTCGTTGGCGCGAAACAGAAGCTAGTCAAAGCTAGTTGCTTTCATAGTCGAGAACTTCTGTTCAGCTTTATTACCATTATCTAAAGAAATGTCTGAGGCAGCTCCAGGACCTTCAAGGAAGGCACCTAAAACTCCTATCTACTGTCCCTGCTGTTGCCTACCCAGAGCGATTACCTGGCCGCACACATAGCGGGTTTGACTTTCATCTACCAAAGGTTGGCATTACTGAAAATACTCTAGTGGCTGTCTTTGTAACTAATACCCCCACTCCGCCCGCATTTCGTCAATCTATCGTT